>VMDR010010041.1:0-31850 GCA_007922815.1 Macrotus californicus | reverse complement strand
CTGCCTTCTGGGTCTGCCTTCAGAATACCCAAACACCTGGCAGATCCGAAGGAAATGAGTCTCCAGTGCAGGCTCATGGGCCCTGGGACAGGTAAGACAGAACGCTGGCGGTTCGAATTTCTGGCTTCCCCAGCTATGTGCCCTCGTATTTGTTCCCTCCTCTGGGAAATGGGTCCATAGCCATTCCGATCTAGAGGGCTACCATTAGGACTGTGTGCATGTTGCTTAAAGCAGGGTTTGGCCAAACTGACTGATCAACAAGTAATAGTCACGATTGCACATCGAACCACACAGGCCTGCAGTAATTACAGCAGGTGTATGTGGTCGACTCACCAGATGCCCGACACTATGCTGGACCTATTCCACACCCCCATACCCAAACCACTCAACCCCTGTGCAGGCAGAGAAGAGTTACTCTTCTATCCTTCCTGTCATACAGATGAGAAATGCAAGGACAACCTCACACAAGCTAAGATGCAACTCAGATTTGACAAATCAAAGCCACTAGCCTCCTGGGACAGGCAGGACCCGTTGCATCTCTTCAGGCTTGGAATAGCCTCCTTCTCGAAAAAAACCCTCCTCCCCAAGGCCTGATTAAATGGTAGCATCTGAATAATCTCAGGGTATGGTGGCCAGCTATAACCTGCGCCAGGACTCAGGGGAGACATGTGAGGTACCTGTGACACAAAATTTAAGGAGGTGCCTGCTCTCAGGGGCATGCAAGGGCAAGGCAGGCTCCTGAACCTGAGTGCCTCCTTAAATCCTGTGCCTCGCTCCCCTCACCCTAATCCCAGCCCTGACTATCCCCACTCAGAGAGCCCCCAGACCTTGTCACAGTGGGGCCGAAGTATCAGGGTTTATGTTTGTAGCTGACAAAATCCCGGTGTCTCTTAACTACAAAATGGAAAGAGACTTGGGGGTCAATAGGGAAGTATTGAGTCCAATATAATCCAGGCTGGCACTGGCCAACCCACCATTGATTTAAAGCTGGAAGAGAGAGGAGTTTGAAGGAAGCCAGAAGCCTTGCTATCAAATATTAGAAAAGATAGGCAGATCCACGGGAAGAAGTGAAATTGGCATCATGAGGATTGACACCAAGCTCTCTGCTCATGGAGAAAGAAGCCCCCAAGTAAGCATTTCCAACAAGTGTGTCCTAGTGGGAAAACTGAATTCTAGGAGTCAGCGCAGCATGAGGTGGAAGCAGCTGATGTGACGGAATCGGTCGCCCAAGGAGAGATGGAGGCTTATCTGCGAGGAAGAATTATCTGTAGGACAAGAAGCGAATCACGAGCCATGGGCATCAGGAGGGAAGATGCTTCGGCAGCAACCTGTCTTCCTGTAGAAGGCATGAATCAAGGTACCTCTCTGGAGTCATGCGGGAGCATCGTTTCCAAATTCCTGGAGTTCTTGGCAAGCATCGATCAAAAAGTTTTCCCACCGGGTAAAGATCCGTAGGTTGACTTTCTTCTTCCTCTACAATCTCCAAACATGTGGTTCGGGTGGAGGTCGGCAGAGCAGGGCCCTTACAGTCTTCCTGTGTTATTCGAGTCCTGCGGAGGCGAGGGGCAGAATAGGACTGGGTATAACATCTACGAGAAGGTTACAGGGTGTCCCAGGGGTAGCAAGCGGCTGAGCCTCGGGAAGGAAATGCCGGCAGAAATGATGGCTCTGTAGGGAACTCGGGGCTCCTTCTCCCTCTTCCCCGTCTGCTCTTCAGGCTATAAAAGAGCTTCTCTGCTCCTCTGCCCACCTGGTGGGAAATGGCCACCACAAGGAGCTCCCTACTGTTAGTCCCTAGCCCCAAGAATAGCCACACTAGGAATCCTTTGGTGCCATATCTGAATTCCCAAAGAGGAGGCTCATGGCCCCTCAGATCAGTGGACTTCCAGATCCAACCAGCTGTGGCAGGAGGGCAGGTCTGAATATGGCCCCACCCCTTGTAAGCTAGTGGCTGGCGGAGGAAGATGGGCAGGTCCCAGACAGACAACCAATAGGTGTCTACTATACTTCCTCTCCTGTGACATGTGACAATATTGACTAACAGGGGTTTCAAGCCTGTGGCCGGCAAGCAGCACGCGGCCAAGGATGGCTGTGACGGCAGCCCAACACAAAATCGTAAATTTACTTAAAACATTATGAGAATTTTTTGTGATTACATGTGACAATGTATTTAATCTGCGGCCCAAGACAGCTCTCCTTCCAGTGTGGCGCAGAAACGACAAAAGGTTGGACACCCCTGGAAAAACACAAAACCAAACACCCCAAAGTTAACCAGGGTTGAAGGCTAAGTCAAGTGAGCCAGAGACAAAGGGACAAATACCGCACGATTCCAACCAGAGTCGCCAAATTCATAGAGACGGAATGTGGAGCAGCGGTGACAGGGACCGAGGGGAGGGCAGTGTGGGGTTACTACTTAACAGGTACTGAGTTTCTGTTTGGAGTGATAAAAAGTGCCATAGCCGGGCCGGTGGCGGCACACAGTGATGTGCGTGCCCTGAATGCCCCCAAACTGGCCAGTGGGAATGAATGGCTAAAACAATCAGTGCCCAGTGATGCATATTTTTCCACCATAAAATAAAATAAAATAGTGAAGTCAAGTAAAAAGAAGGCTACCTAGAAAACCAGCGGAGGGCAGACCACAGAGGTGATGCATCTTGCTGCTCGTGCGTTACTCCCTTTGCTTGGGAGGCGTTTTCTTTTCTTTCCCAGAGAAACTCTTGGTCATCCTTCATGACCCAGCAGATATAACCCACCTCTCTTAAGCCTTGCTCTACTCCCCCAGGCAGAGTTGGTCCTGTCCTTCTGTTTCCCCGGCAACGTAGGCTGCATATAATGCTAGCACTGTGTATTACAGGCCTCATCACTGTTCAGGCCCCTGTCTCTCCCAGTGGCCGACACATTTCAGGGCGGGCCAGTGAAAACAGGATAGTACGGTAGCGCCGACAACAGACATTGGAGTCCCAGCCCCCAGCTTGCCACTCACCCGTGCGTGAGCTTCGGCACATTGCTTCCTGGGCCTTAACCTCCGTCACTGTACTCCTGCGGATCAGTACCCTATTTACCTGTGCAGTCGTTAGGAACGCTCCGCGAGGAACCCACGTAAAGCATTGCACACACTTGCTGACACACTGTAAGTGCTCAATGAATTTTGCCTCTCGTTGTTGTCATTCACTGTCACACATGGCATCGGAAGTCAGTGTGTGGCGACCGGATGAGTAAAAGATGGAAAATTAGGACCGTGTGTTATGTGCAGTGAATTGTCAGTCGTGACCAAGCACATGGGGAGAAGATTGGGAAAAGATGCATGGGCTGCCTGTTTCACTTGACAGTGGCCTCAGCTTTGCAAAGGAAGACGGCAACTGACTGTTTCCAGAGGCCGTTGAGCAAGCCGTGGAGCTCTAGGGGGGACCCTGGGGGAAGTTACTAGCCACTCCCCCCATGTCTCTGCGTAAAGGAGGTGCCCAGAATGCCCCTTGCTGAGCACGGGTTTTCGTGCCGCTTGGCTGCGATACCCTCTGACTGTGGAGAACAGATTGGCGCTTAAAAAACACACATTGCATTTAGATTTCCCCGGGGGAGCCATCAATGGAGCCCCCCCCCCCGCCCCGTTTATTTGCAGAGCAGGGATTCAATTGTGGACCGGATCCATCCTCTCCGGCGGCGGATCACTTGCCTCCTAGACCACGCCGCTGCTTGAGATCCTTCTCCGAACCCCTTTTATTTTCATTTCAAACCACTTAGACTTTTGAGCTCATAACGATGCTGACTAAAATGCTCATTTCAGTAGAATGGGGGCTTTGTTTCCTATCACTGACGTCCATCTTGGCAAAATGACTTACAACAGCTGCTCTGAGAAGTAAAAATCGGATAGAAACAGAGTCTGCATAGACATAAACATAAACATTAGTTTCTATGGAAACAAAAGTTGCAGAGTGATGGCTGGAAGACCTACGAGTCTGTGTTCCAGGAATCAAATGCTAAATATACAGCGAGCACATCCACTGGGGATCACACCAATAACACCAGATTCTTTCTGAGAGTAGATCAGAGCGCACACAAGATTTTGGCTCAAACGGATGCCACCCAGCAGAATCCATTTGAGGGAAGGCAGACTTTTCTGCCCCAAATTGAAACCATATTTCTTTTCTGAATTGAAAGCCTCCAGGGCAATGGAACGCGCATTGATGGAGTTCAGTCACCAATGACACCCACGGGCACTCCACTCTGGAGTCCAGGGACAGCTAGCTAGCTCTGCAGGCCTAATGAGGGTTCGAAGTCCTGCACTTGGAGTCAAATGCTCCCCAGAGCCCCCTCAAATGGACCCAGTTCCCTGTCCCTGGCAGTGCCATGCCTCCCACGGGCCGCTCACCCTCCGCCATCCTCCCCGCGTCACTGCAGGAGTCCCCAAAGCTGGCATTATGCCTGAGGCTGGAGGACTTTGGTTTAACGACATTGGACATATTGCCCCAGGAGAGCCCACGGGTGTTGGTGCAAAACCATCAGTTTGCACTGGGAGAGACAAAGCCATGGGTACCACATTGGACAGGCTGAATTTCAGGTGCCCCGAGACAGCTGGTGAGAGCCAGCCTGTCCATTCCAGTTAGGATAGCTGTGCAATAAATTCGTGCTTTGGACTCGGCCACTCGCAGTGAGCTTCGCATTAAGTTCGCAGATGCCATGGGTCAGGGATCTGGGCAAGGCAGAGAGAGGACAGCTTGTCTCGGCCTCGTGCTGTCCAGAGACTTCACAGGGAAGATACAGCATACGAGGGTGATTTTTGGCTCTGTGATTTGATGACTGGGGGTGGGAAACCTCTTCCAGTGCCACATATCTGATGGCAAATGCTGGCTGCCAACCAGGGCCTCAGCTGAGTCTGTCAGCTGAAGCACCGACATGTGATCTCTTCAAGTGGCTTGGGCTCCCCTGCAGCATGGTGGCCTCAGGGCACTCTGAGTCACAGGATAACCAAGACACCAAAAACCAAGGCCAGCGAGGCCTTTTACGACGCAGCCTTGGACATCACAGAGCAGAAAGGCACCTCCACTCTAGTCTTTGGGTTACAAGTACGTTACTAAAACTAAACTTACCTGCTCCCTGAGTCACGGAGAAGGGACACTGTCTCCCTGGGAGTGACAGGGCCAGAACGGCTGGGCACGTTTGAACATCACCACACCCAGGTTAAAGGTACAGTAACAAACTACAGATGTACTTCAGGAGTTTAATGAAACAATGTCAAACTTTCAAAGAAAATTCCCTACTAGCCAGATAATCCTTTTTGACCGTGGGATGACAATAACCTAGTGAATTTCCTGGTTTCAGTAGAAGTTCTCTCCTCTAGCCAGGAAGTCTGTGGTCATCATCAGACGGGTTTAAAAGACCCAGGGTCTGGGCTGGCATTGCCCAGCATTTACGGGAGCACCTCAAGCCCAGCGCAGACTAATTACATTTGCTCTTTGGACGCTGCTGTTCTGTCTTCATAGTTTGAGAAGAATCTCGGCTGTAATAGTTACCATGGCAACGGCAACATCTGTGGCAGATCCAGCCTGGAGGATATTTAAGGAGCTGAACCTGCTCAGACAGGAATGGGTTGCAACCTGGGTGCAGGCAGGACACAGGCAGGGTATTTCCGGGATCAACGCCTGCCTGTCTGTGCCCTAGGAAAGCAGATGGCACAGAGCTGTGCAAACAGAGCCAAGGACTTGCTGGGACCAGTGGAAATTGGGTGCATGGAGTGCAAAGACTAGGTGAACAGAGCCATGAGAAAGGAGAGGTGGGCAGTATTAGCAGAAACTGGGGTCCGGGAGGGTTTTAACCGCCTCGGAAGCAGTGTCCCCACCAAGGTATCCAAGAGAGCCCTCCGTGACGGGTTCATTCAGCAACTTCTTATTAAAGGCCAGCTTGGCACCAGGCCCCACACTGGTGGCTTGCACATACCATTGCCTTTAATTTTTCACTGCATTCCTCAAAATGCAGTCTCCTTTCCCTGTAATGTAGGAGAGGACTTCGAAGCCCAAAGAACATATGACTTAGCCAAAGTCAAAGCTGGGACTGAAGCCCTGATCCTTCTATCACCCAAGCTCACAGTCTTTCTACCAACCAATGTTGCTGTCCACAGCGCATGTGATATGACCCAGCTCACCCCCAGTGGGTGACACTGCCGTGGGCTTTGCACATACGAGGCTTCCTGAGAAAAGGCTCCATTGGAGATGACATTAAAGAGAAAGACAAGGAGCCTTATAGGCCATGGAAAGACCAGATTTTATTCCAGGAGCAAAAAGATAAACGTTCATTCACGCACAAAGTGTTCCCTGAGCTTCTGCCACACTCTGTGTCAGACTCTGGGGACAAGGCTGACTTAACCCTGCTCCTCTTCTGCAGAGGAGTCAGGCAAAAAGCAAGCAAGCAGACAAAAAATAAATGTATCCTAACCTTAGAAAGAAAATAAACCAACAATGTGATACGGTCAAGAGCTCTGAGGATGGGGAAAGAGTGCTTGCCTGCGGAGGGGGCCTTGGAGCTCAGACCGGAAGAATGACAGGGAGCAAAACACACAGAGAGCTGAAGGAAGGACATTCCAGGCAGAGGGAGCCATGGCACAAAGGCCCAGAAGTCACAAAGGACTTGGAATATTCAAGGCCAAAGTTGCTGGGGCAAGTGAGAGGGAGAGGAGTGTGAGATGAAGTTAGACAGGTAGGCAGGTGCCAGACCACAGCTAATTAGGAGGGTCGCCAAGTAAAACGTGGGCTATCCACTTACATGGAATATCAAATGAACGGCAAAGTGGTATAAATACGTCCCAAATGTTACGTGGGACATACTTACACTACAGGAAAAAAAAAAATGTTTGTTGTTGAAATTCAAATTCACTGAGTGTCCTGTATTTTTTATTCACTAAATCTGGAGATCCTACCTCATGGCCCTCAGGAATCAAATCTCAGAATACTCGGGAAGTCACTGAAGGGCTTTAGTAAAGAGTGACAGGAACTGAGTTACATTTTGAAAAGATTGTTCTGGCTGCCGTGTGGAAACGGATTGTGGTGGAGCAAGAGGATTAGAGGGACAGAGTTATTGTAGACACGCAGGCAAAGACAGATGGCGGCCTGCAGGAGTTGCGGGGCTGAGAGCAGTAAACTGCTTCGGGATGTGAATCAGAGACAGACCCACATCCTCCTCCTGGTGGTGGATGAGGAGGTGTGGAGGGAGGGAAATGGGAGAATTAGGATGATTCTTAGCTACCAAAGGAGACCAACATCTGCGTTTGATGCCCAGGGAAGCCTCATAGATGGACAAGTTAACTAGCCCAAGACGTCTCTTTGGTGGTCAAGACACGTGGTGATTGGGATGGGCTTTGGTGGTCCCCCTTAGCTTGGGAACCTTGGCCAGTACTCCACAATCTGACCATTTACATTTTTTTTAAAAGATTTTACTTATTTATTTTTAGACAGAGGGGAAGGGAGGGAAAAAGGGAGGGAGAGAAACATCAATGTGTGGTTGCCTCTTGCGCGCCCCCTGCTGGGGACCTGGCCCACAACCTAGGCGTGCTCCCTGACTGGGAATCGAACTGGCGACCCTTTGGTTCGCAGGCTTGCACTCAATCCACTGAGCCACACCAGCCTGGGCACCGTTTCCATTTTTAATGAAACAGTGTGTGCTTTAGAGTTCTTCAGGGCAACCCCCCACTTCCATGCTGTGTGTGATACTCATTCCCATTCACTCTGGTCGAAGCCAGAAATAGCAGACATCTGGGGCTCTGGATTTTTCCATTCATCAAGCCAGTTTTGAAAGATGAGGTTACTCTAAAACCCGAGCTACAATGACCTTTACCCAGGAGAGACACAACAGTTCATTAAGTTCTTGCGGGCTTAACTAAGAGAGACACAGACTGGAGCCAAGAGGAACGTATTAGCTGAGCCCTGCCTTCCGTCGCCAGCACCGGGCGCTGCAGGGAGCAGAATCTAGTAAAAGAGAGTTCAGGGAAAGAATTTAGGGAACAGATTCTAAATATGGCAGAACTAAACAAAGAAGCACTGTGTTCCTCTGGTCTGGGTGTTGCTTTTAAGACACTGTCCCCACTGTATGCTTTCACAAAAGCTGAAGAAATAATCGCAACACATTTATCATTCACCGGGCAGAATTATTTTGGCAAGAAATCTATGCTCCGGAATACATTATGCTAACTGACAACATATTCTGGAAAATGGAGATTTTCAAAGCTGGTAGGTGCTTATGCAGCCATGTCGGGCCACGGGACTGAGTGATTATGTCATTATCTGTGTGTCAAATAGTTTGGATAAATATTAAATGATCCACAAAGTCAGGTCTCGTTAATGCAGGGAGTGGAAACCAGCAGCTTTGACAATCACATATTAAGAGCCAGACTAGGGGAGGTTGATTTCACTCAAGGCTCCCAAAGAAGAATTCATAATGTTCTGGGAGGAAGGTTGCATTTGGCATAAATAAATGCATAAGTTTAAACATTAGGACTCTGAAGACTGGGACAAAGCCGCTTAGCCTCTGTGCATAACTCAGGCAGCCGGAGGAGGCCACCGAAGAATGTGTCAGGGGGCAACGAGGGGGGTCCAGGCGGGATTGTCCTCCTGGAAGGGACACGGAGGGCACGCGGCTTTTCCCTGCTGGTGCAAATGCGTATTCACATCACGTTTTCATTGCAGATGCCACCAGATTCACGAAGCATCTTTCTGCCTAGGAATTCACACAGACATAGCTCCTAAGATGGCTTGCTGGGTGTTCCGGGGACACGAGCAGGAGGGTTCTGTAGGACCTGCCCGATGCTGGCATGTTGACTTGGAGGGGCAATGTGAATTTACGTCTAATGGATGGTCTGAGGCAGGGCTTCTCAGCCTCAGCACCATGGACGTTTGGGGCAGGAGAACTCTGTGCTGTGGGGACCGTCCCGCGTATTACAGAACGTTCAGCGGCATCCCTGGCCTCTGCCCCTGGGACGCCAGCAACATTCTCCACGGTGCTAGTTTGGCTAGTGCAGCAGCCAAAAATGTCTCCAGACACTGTCAGATGTCCCTTGGGTGGCACTGAGAACCCCCACTTGAGAGCTGCTGTCTTAGGTACATGAGGACAGTTCAGGACACTGGACCATTGGCACGCTATGAATCACTGAAAGGCACACCGAGCACCGATCCGCTCCATCCAATCCCTTAATTTCACAGGCAAGAAAACAGCCCCAGAGAAGTGCAGGCTTGTACTCAAGGTCACCGCCAGACAGGGTCTGGGCCGTGCTTCCTCTAACTGCTGGCATGTCCTCTCCCCAGCTCCATCTCGCTGGGTTTATGAGCGAAATGACGGTGGAGATAAAGCCAAGCAGCAGGTGGTCTTATTCGCATTTATGACAGCCCTCACAGAGAGGTACAAGTTTACTTGGACTTGACAACCGAGACTTCGTCTTCCCAACCATACCTTTCACAGGTAATCAGGCAGACAGGCTTCTCTCCCCCCAGAGAAGCAACGCCTCTCTCAGGAGTGAAAAGCAGGCGGGTTTGGAGTACAGTCCCTGCCTAGGTTGTCTTCCTAACCAGCCCCAGGAGCAAAAACGCTCCAAAATGTCACACATGATGCGGTGACTTAGAAAAGAGCTCTTTGTGGTTTGATTCTGCCATCTGGTAATCCGCAGCGATGCCCAAGCCAGCTCCTCGGGGTGTCTCCAGGCACACTTCTTCATCATCCCTTTGCCATGGAGATGGGTCTGACTTCCCTTGCCTTTCGGAAGGGCGGCGTGGGAGCACACTCCCTTCCTTCAGCCGTTGGCTGTGTGTCTGCTGGTCTTCAGCCTCCGCAACAGCAGCCCCACCTCCAGCTTTCGTCTGGGAGGCTTCTCTGACTCCGACGCCATCAGGGAGACTTTGGTCCAGTCACCCGTAAGTCCTCATTCTAGGGTTGCTCTCCTTCTGTATAAACCGAGGCTCAGGCTCCCTGGGTGGCTGGGAAGAGCAGCCGTTTTTATAATCCCCATTCACAAAGCCCAACAAGCTTGTGTCCGGCACTTGAGTATTTTCAACCAAGGAGTCGCCAAGCTAAGGCGTGGGCCATCTCTACGTCTGCTGTTCCCCTCTTCCTAACGTTGCGGCGGAGGGCAAAAGAGAGTCAGGTTCAGGAAATACAGGTTCCCACGCCGATTTATTGAGCCCTGGTGAGCAAAAGAGAAAACTTGATTCTCAGTGCTGGATATTTTATATAAATTAGATCGTAAAAACATCTAGTAGTAAGCCTCAACTAGTAGAGACCTTATTTCGACTTTACATCCTAAAAATGATGTTCTTATGCAGGGTAATTAATAATAAATTTGTTAGGCAAATATAAAGCAATAAAAATGGTGGTAATGGTTTGTCATTTAATAGCTGAATTGTAAATGAGTTTTTCAGCATTAATGAAGCAGGTTGCTACAATTAGAAAACCATTCTTAAGGGTGTCTTTAATTTCTAAAATTAAAAAAAATATATATTCTGAGGTTTACTATCATTAATTTCCTTATTTGAAGATGCTACATATTTGACCATTTGAAGTCAGGGGACTTGGGAGTTTTTCGAGGAGGAAGAACCATCTGAACCCCCCCTCAAGGACAAATACAGCAGGGATCTGTGTTTGTATTAATAATTATAGCTGGGTAGTTAGGGTACATAGCGGTTAAAAATTTGGGGTTGACTGCTTCCTAGTTACATGGTCTTGACACGTGATTTTACCCGTCTGTGCCTCCTTCCTGGGTCTCATTCATGAAATGAGAGTGACACACCAACCCACTGACTCACAGGGCTGGTGTGTGATCAGGTCCCTACTGTGTGTGGATGGGTGACATCAGATGACACAAAAGAGACATAGCCTGGTTCATGGCACACAGTGTAAGGTAGAAAAAATGGTGATTATTGCTTTTGCAGTTGTCATCATCTGTGGGCCAAACACAGACCACTCTGATCTTATTGTCTATGATTCTTTTTACCCCACACTCGACTCCATTTCCAAACTTTTGCCCCCTGTGTCCAGTCTCCTAGAATGAACAAAATGTAGGAAAACAGACTTTTTTCCCGAAACCCACCTGATGCTAGGCCATAATTCCCTTTTTTGCCAATGAAATCAGAAGAAAAACCAGCATTTAATGAACAAACTAGCACTACGCATGATCCCTACATGATCTAGCTTCATTCTTGAAACACCCAGGAGACGCATACCATCCCACGTTCAGACGAACTGTGAATTTAAACAATTTGTCCAACATTCCTCAGCTACCAGGTGGCAGGGAGAGGATGCCCGCACAGGCCTTCCCGCCGGATCACGCCCTCCCACTGTGGGAAGCACAGGGTGTCTAACAGACAATGCGCATGCGGCGGAGGCGGGCGCAGCGCGCCCACGAGCGGCTCACACATGAACGAGCCCCTACTCTCACTATACATGGGAACACGCCTTGCCTGTGAGCGGAGCACTCAGAAATGCGGAAGGAGCACAGTCCTCAGCACAGGGTGTGGCTTCTGCCTTCTGCCTCTCCTCTGTCCCCCTGTTCTATCCCCACCCCACCCCACCCCACACACACACACGCTTGATCCCAACAAACATCACTAAATAAAGGGCTAACGAGAAAGTGACTGATAGGAAAGGGATTTTGTTGTGTGCAGGTATGTTGTCCTGGAGGTGTGCAGCTCTGACCCTGTGCCCAACTCTAAGCTCCTCGGGGGACGGGAGCCGTGCCATCTTGCCTCTATATTTCCAAGGAACAGAAATGAATCTCTCCTGACTTCATAGTACCTTCTCTTCCCCCACCCTCAGCTCCATTTCTCAAAGTGAGACCGCGCTTCCCCTTCTTTCTTTCCCCGTGAATTTCTGCACGTGGACTTCTTTTGGTGAGGAAAAGCAATCAACAAACTCCTGTCTCAAATCCTCTGTGTTCTCTTAGAGGTAAGGGATATAGTTGTAGTGGTCACCTGTTTTTTTTTGTCTGCCAACCATCTGGGCTGTTTTTCTGGGAACAGAATATTGGTTTGACTTGATGGAACCATCCCTGCTCCCTAGCAATCAGAATGGTTTTAGTGGACCCACCCCCACCACCTGGATCCAGAGAGAGGCATGTGACCCAGACCTGGCCAATCGATGTCTTCCGTTCCTTTGGCCACAGTGATTGGTTCAGAGATGAGCATGTGACCCAAGCCAGGCCAATGAGACTCAATTCTGTGATGTTACGCAAAACTGTTAGGAAGTAGAGCTCACTTTTTCTGTGAGTGTGACCTGGCCCCTGCTAATCGGTGTGGTAGTCACCATGCCACCGCAAAGATGGGCCTGTGTGAGAGTGAAGCCACCAAGCCAGAACAATAATGACAGAGAGGAAAGGATGACGCCATTGAAACTCCTAGATCTAGGTACGCCTGAAGCTAAGTCTACCTCTGGACGTTTCAGTTAGTGAGCCAATAAAAGTCCCTTTTTATGTACTGCTTGCTCAGTTTCAGTCATTTGCGACCGAAAAGCTGATGCAGAAACTGAAAATGATGCTCGGGAGTCTAGAACGCACGCCCTAGCGTAGTCCGTGGCTCGCAGTATGAGCTTAAGGTCCTCCAGTTCTGCGTATACCGCACATTGGCCTCCAGTCATCAGAAATACCGTAAGGCAAAAAGCTGGCAATATTTGGGCAGGAAAGAACATTTGTTTATCTTCCAGTTCATGCACGGTGGATATGCAATTCTAATCTCTTTTTAAAGGGCAGTTCTTTGGAACTGGATGCTCCTTAAATATCAGGCCCAGACAGCTGCCAGGGGGAACATCATCCCGTTATTATTTTTCAGCAGCGGTGGAGTAGATGGATGGCTGCACATTTTTTCATCGCCATAAAACAAAGTGCAGGCATGTAGATCATTCCAGCTGTAAGTGTGTGTTCTCAGCCCCTGGGAGCAGTGCGAGGGAAGAAGAGGGTAAGAAATGAAGCTCACTTTGCCGAACATCTACTGTGTGTTCCAGAACCAGCGATAGGTGTCTTGGGTCCCTTGGGTCACTACATCTGGAATCCGAGTCCTGGTTTCAAGCCCAAGTTCTGCCACTGATTTGGCTATAAGACCTTAAACAAGCCAGTTAGCTTCCTCATCTGTCAAATGGGGTAGGAAATACCTTTATTGAAGGGCTGCGCTCTATTGACTGGAGGCTCTCTGAAGGCATTTTTAAAGGAAAAGTAATAAAACATCCATAACATAAGCTTGCTGGTGCCCCAGGTGATGAATTTGCTGAGGAGGAGATGATCCACACTCATCTACCTTAGCTCTGACTTGCTGTGGATCGAAATAATTGGACATTAAGTGTTTTGTTTTTTTTTTTATAATAAAAATGAGAAGCTTGTGGGTAAAAGAAACAGCCCGTGGCTACACAGCTCAGAAAGAGCTCCAGGGAGAAACAGGACTGGTGCCCGGCTCTGATGTGCGCGGAGAAGGAGGCCTCTGCTTCACTCCCAGTGATCTCGAAGGCTAAGGCTTTGGGTGGGACTATCAGGAGCACGACACAGTCGCAGAAGAAAGGAGGCAAAGAGAAGGAGCCAGGACAGCAGAACAGTGGGGCCAGTGAGGATACTGTGCAGCGGGCACCCTCACAGGTCCCTGTCACCAGGTCCGGTGCTTCCCCACTCCCAGGAGTCCCCACCCCTGTAGCATCCATGGCTCATGAGGAAAGCAGACCTGGGACAAAACAAAGGCTATTTTTGACCTTTGAAGTTCAAAAGCCTTGGTCAGGGCACAGGTGGAAGTAATGGGGGCTGAGATGGTGAACTCCTTCTAGTCCGGAAGGAGGAAGAGTGAGAGGGGAGGCAGAGAACATGTCTTCTCATTAGGGCCCTGCACTTGGCATTAAGCCTGGAGCCTCAGAAAGTTCAGGGCATAGCAGCCCACTGATGGACTTCAGAAAGGCAGGAAGAGCCCAGAGTCCCCACTATCTGGCAGGACCCCAGCAGCAGAGGGGTGGGTGGCCCTGCAACAGCCTCACACAATCCCCTGTGCCAAGCATGTAGCTGGAGCTGTAGAGGGTTCCCAGACACCCTTGGGGCCACAGCAGGGCGTGGAAATCATAGGTGCTTCCCAAAGCCCAGGTATTCAACACAGGTGTGTCCCCTGGCATGCCACAGGTGGTGACAGGAAGACATTTTACAAATGGAGTGAGAGAGGACATCGTGACATGGCAGCCTGATGACAGAAGACAAGACGGAGATAGAGATGTCACACAAACATCAGAGGATGGTGACACTACAATGGAGCCATTCCACAGACATTACCCAGAGAGCCACACGATGGACGGGGTATGGACAGGCTGGGAACACGGGGCTGGAGGCGACCGTGACACAGTTCACGTGCTTTCTTCCCACCAGCAGCCGTAGCCTGATGGAGGAGACAGGCCTACCCGGACTGCTGGGAGTGAGACACAGGGCAGAAGGCATAAGCAGGAGGGAAGGATAGCGTGAATGAGAGGGCAGTGGGCACCAAATCTGCAGGAGCTGGCCCTGGGGATGGTGGGGTGCAGAACACAGCCCCCCGGGAATGGGGGAGCAGGGAAGCTAGTGGACATGCACACTGACCCCACCGACACCGCCATCAAAAGCAGCAGCCTATGGGACAACCACCTACACACAAAAAGCCAGGCAGAGTTCCTCTCCTACGCAAGAGCAGAGCCGTGGTGCTGGGGAGGAGGGCCGGAAGAGCCCAGGCAGGGCCCCAGCCCGGTTTCGCTGAGGTTTGCCTCCTGCCCTCCTGGCATTTCCCGTTTCTGTCACGGGCAGAGGTTGGAACTGAACTGAAGCGTTCACCACATGAGATCACCTTCCAACATCTCCCCACCCCAGTCCTCGATTCTTGTGTACTAAAATGAAAGGTGGTTTTGTCTTAACACCTGCTTAACCGGTGTCAACTCAAGATGAACAATATCCTGCAAGGGAAAGAGCGGAACCAGACCGGAGGAGCAGAACGTTTGCGGCGCCTGAAGCAAACCATCCATTCATTCAGCTCGACTCCCCCCGACTTTGTTCTGTCGGGGAGAAGGGCTTTGAGAGGCTGGAACAGAGGCACACATGCAGGGGCTGCTCTGGGGGAAGAAGGAGAGCAAGAAAAAAAAGAGAAAATAACCTCCAGGGGTTCCCCACACTTACCAACAGACAACAGTGGAGCCCAGGTGAGCTAATGTGTGTCCAGCCACACGGGCACGCGGGCCGATCAATGCCAAGGGTGGGGGTCCAGTGCACGAAAGTGGCTCTTTTCTCGAAGCAGCATTAGGAGAAACGGAAATAAAGACCAGACTCGAGGGGCAGTGGTGTGAGGCCGCCCCAGACACGCAGGTCAGCGCGGACTCTAACATTAGCCTAGGCGCTCGAGGCCGCAGGAGCCAGATTCCTTTTTACCCAGTGTGCCCGATGTGCTATTTAAACAGAAATGTCACCCTCATGGCATGTATGTCCCCACACCCCTCAGAATCACGTCTGTGGTCGCACTGGCTCATGCGTGGTCTCTTTCCAGAGCCAAAGTGAAAACTGTCCATAAAAAAAAAAAAAAAAAAAAAAACAGAAAAAAGCCAGTTTGGACTTTATGAACTCAAGATTAAATCAGGCCAGGTCTGTCTGTGCAATGTGCGCATTGTAATGCTGAGAAATTAAAATAGCCCTTTGCCTTTCAAAGCTCCGCGCTGTCTTTACTCGGCGTTTTGCCTGAGATGACAGCCCGCGGTCAGCGCCAGGGCGCAACTGAAGGAAGCCGGCGGCCAAGCTCCTGGCTTTGAACCGAGATCGGGGACCCACCGACTTCCAGCAGGAGGCCGGCCAGGGAGGAACTTGACTTCGTCCTGTTTCTGAGCCACTGTTTTTCTGTGACAGTTAGGGAAACGGAAGAAGCAAGGTTGCCGGATCTTTGGCTTAAATCACCCTCCGGTTGGGGGTCGAGTCAACGACACCACGATTTGAATGATCAGAATTGATTTTTTCGGCAGCAGATGTACACTAAAAACTACATTTTTAAAAAGTGGATAAAAGCGTACCATAAAAAGAACTTCTTGTTCATAGGCAGCAGCGCACTGCCGCGAGTGTGGCAGCTGAGTGTGAAAACAACGTGCACTTTCTAGATTTCTCACGGCCGATGCGAATCTGCGTTGAGGAGTGACCATCGGGCTCTGTCATTGTGACCCATGCCCACAGCCCTTCTCCACCAGCCGTCCCACAAACACAGGGGAACGTGAAGACAAATCCCACCCTGCTTTGTGCAGAAGCGCCTCCCCTCTGCCCGGGAGTTCTCCTGCTCCCACATCAACTTCACTCATTCAGCAAGGCCTCGGCTCCTGCCCTCTCCGAATAGCCGTGGCTTCCACCATCTCTGCTGTGTCCTCCCTCTGAGAGGGCTGCAAGCGACCTACCTTAAAAAAAAAAAAAGTTCTGCAGCCCCTCTTCAGAGGAACAGACCATCCGGGACCTATTTACGCCCGAAACGCCTTGTTGGTTACAGCGGTTTGTTCTTTATCATGAAAGCCGGGCTTTGAATTTGACCAGGATCCCAACGATCTAAGGTATCAAGGAAGAGGCTCTTCGACAGGCTCTCCTGCAAGGCTAAACCTCTGCCGTGTACAGCTGGGTGTGTTGGCTTGTGCAGTAATCCTCAGTGTTTTTCAAGGCCTGGTTTTAAAAAATAGCCAAGAAGAGAAGAAATGCAAACGCGTATTTATGTAAACTGCCCATCCGTTGGCAGGAGCCGAAGAACGCAGGCAGCGCCTACATCAAAACAACAGATAACGCAGGCACAGTCACCTGGGCACTCAGTATGCATCGGGCAGCTCCTGGGGAAGATGCAGACTTTTGTTTCTCAGATGTAGAGAGAAGGAATGAATCACAGGTCACACAGGCTCAGGTGTGGGATGAGTAGCAAATCTCTGTTTTCTTCCAAGCAGCTTCATTTGAACCGTGACTATTTCATGCCATCACATAGGCAGGAAAATCAACTTTGCTGACTCCCAGAGCTCCCCTACCCCCCACTCTAGAGGGTCTTTTCCTAGCACTAAGGTGCTGGAGGGCCCCCCCACCCGCCAGCCCTCCCCAGCATGCACGGCTATGAGTCATCAGATCACACTGGTTGCCATGGAGACGCACATTGTCCCAGTCTACTAGTCCCTTCAGGTCTGGGGCTGCTGCTCCCACTCCACGCCTGGAGGCCGGGGGACCACAGTGAGGCTGGACATGCCTCGCCCTGCCCTTCGGCAGCCCCCCCCAACCCCTCTAGGGCTCTGGATGCTGGTTCTCCTGATGCTCACACTGCTCTTCTGCTTCTGGCCCCAGGAAATCAATTTTTATTCAAAGACTCTCTGTCTTCTGTCCTCATGTCCCTCTATTCCCACACCTATCCACCATTTTGTTTTAAACTCTGACAAACCAAACTAAACAGAGAAATGACTGGCAGGCAACTCCGGCTTTCCACCGTACCCCGAGGCTCCTGGCTCAGACGGAGCTTGTGACCTATTTGAGAAATGGAAAGAAGACAACGGAGAAGCCCCATGGATGTTACCCCTGGTTACAGAGAGGGGGAAGCTGGCTATGCTCTTCTCCTGTACCCTACCCAGCAGCCTGCACATGCATTCTGGCACTTCCTTAGCCTGCGCCGTCCCCTAGCTCCATTCCTTAGCTAAATATTTCATGGCACATCCAGTGCCTCACTTGTCTTCAGGGGCCCCACTCAGGGGACAGCCGGGAGAGGCGTGGACAGAGAGGCCCACGGCAGACAAATCTCACGGTCGTGAGCACCACGCATGCTCCCGCGGCTGCCCAGGGAGGGCGGAGACCATGACTTGCAGGGGGAGACCTGGGGGACGTGACACAGTCACACCAGGTGGAATAAAAAGGCCACATCTGTCAGACAAATTGAACAGCTAAGGGAAAGCAGTGTGTTATTTTGAAAGCATGCACCCAAAAGGCTCATTAGCTGTTACTTCCATGCTTCGGGGTGCTATCCGGGATGAGGGGAGCCAGGACGGGAGGCCCGGGCTCGGGGCCCTGGGCCTGGGGCCAGCATTCTAGACCAACCTGTCCCACGGAGGAAGCTTTTCCCTTTGAGGGAGCCATTCCCCGATCAGACCCTAAATTTGCTCATCTCTCACAATAGAAGGTTGGACCAGGTCGTCCCCAGGCCCCCTTCAGCGGTGATGGCCCCTGGTATGAGTTTCTTCACTGACAGTATGTTTAATGCCTTTCTACAGAGATTAGGGCCCTGCCTCCTCAGATGACTGAAAGCCTGCGTGAACTTACACCCCGAGGCCTGATGCAGCTCCGCCTTCACCGTTCGGCTCCATAAAACCCAGAAAACTTCCTGTGTATTAAAGTTTAATAGCAGCTCAAGAGTGAGAAGGCAAAAGAAATGTGCCCAGCACCTAAGGGGGGTTTTATTCATGTTGATTCTCATATATATGATAAATAGCTCCTGCCCCTGATTTCATGATGAGAACGGGTTCTTCAAGACTCCAGCCCATAAGGAAAGTGGGAATCTTTTACCACACACACACACACAAAGGAATAAAATATTCATGTATTTCCTTGGAGGCCCAGGAGGGTATGGAGAGAGCCAGCCATTTTCAGCTTGGCCAGGCACACTTGCCTCCGGTGCTCTCCCACCTACCCAGGCTGGACGGATACTGAGCAGCAGCATTAGCGAGGCCTCTGGACGGCAGGTCCCCTGGAGCCTCCTGAGGGTCAGAGCAGGTGATCTATGTATGCACTTGGGTCCTGGTCGTCCCACACATGTGTGTGTTGGAACATGTGTTTGCGTGTGTGCACGTGGGGAGAAATGTACAAATACATACATGGAAGAGGGCGCAATAGCCAGTTCTGAAAGCTGTGTTTGAATATATTGCTTGGAAGTGAGTTTCCTTTTTTACCACCTAGAACAGAGGTCGGCAAACCTTTCCTGTTAAGGGACAGGTAGTACATCTTTAGGCTCGGGAGCCACCCAGCCCCCTGTTGTCACTACTCAGCTGGCCCGTCCCTGCAAGACAAAAGCCGCTGCGGACAATATGGAATCAAATGAGCGTGTTTGTCTTCCAATGGAACTTTCAAAGGGACACTGAAATCTGAATTTCATATAATTTTCACATGTCACGAGTGTTATGGCCTCTTTTGATTTTCTTCAACCTCTAAAAAAAAAGGAAAAGCTATTTTTAACTTGAGAATCATACGCAGGCAGCCAACAGGCCAGATTTGGTCGACAGACGATTGCCAATATATAATTCAGCATGCCATTTCCCACAGGGACAAAGGGGACTGTAATCTTGTTTGGGCTACCAGATCAGTTCCCAAAGGTCAATTCAATCCAGGAAAAACCCCAAATGTGGCCCACACAGTAACTAACATGTTCGAATGTCCATCCTTGACACTGTGTAGCTCTTTATGTCCATCATGTCCCTTACTACCCAGAACAATCGTATGGGGAAACAGGGTTAGAGCATTTAGGTGACTGGGTCATCTCAGGGAAGAGGCTGCAGAGCTGGGATTTGAACCAAGGTCTTGGGTTCTCAGAGCTGCGATACTCACAGCAAAGCTCCATGGCCTGATCACGACGCAGGGAGACGATGCCCGAGAGACAGTGAGCCCTCGTGGCGTGTCAGCTGTCACCATTGTCGTCATAATCACTAACTGCTCTACTTTGCCATCACCAAACTGCCACTTAGAATACCATTTCCTCCTTCAGAGTTGCAGCATGGAACGCCCCAAACATTCCCCTTTCCCTGGCTTCCAGCGCCCTGGCTGTGATGGAAGTCTCATGAGTAGGTAGGATCAAGTGTTTCATCTCCCACACTTCCGCCTCTACCTAAGAGCAGACAAGCCCATCCTTACATGGATGGACCACCGTCATCAGTAACATTTTAGTATGTGTGCAAGCTCCATGTTTGCTGAGAACAAGCAGCCCTCCTGGTCAGTCACAGATAAAACTGACAAACTGAAATAGACAGAGGTGTAGGTGAATCTATTTTATTTGTTTACGCTTAGAGAGAGAGGAGGAGAGAGAGAAAACAAGAGGGAGAGAAACATCCATGTGCGAGAGATACATCAATTGGTTGCCTCTCGCTTATCCCCAACTGGGGACCTGGCCCGCCACCCAGGAATGTGCCCTGGCTAGGAATCAAACCAGTGACCTCTTGGTTCGCAGGCCTGCACTCAGCCCACTGAGCCACATCAGCCAGGGCTGTTTTCCAGTTTCACGGAGAGCCTTATTCTTAAGTGTACCCCTCGATCCCTCTGTCGTTCTGGGCACCCAAAACCTCATTCCCTGGTACCATTTTCAGACGTCAGAAAATTATTTCACAGTAAAGGACAGGAGAGCTAATTAGATTTGTGTCCTCTTCCCCCCACCAAACTATCGATCTTGAAAGAGATCACCTGTCAACCAGAAGTGATCTGCTCCTGGTGTGATTTTGGGCCACATGGCAGGCCACCAGGAGAGATGTTGTAGGGCGGAGTCCTCGCTAAGACCTTTCTGATCATTTTAACGGATTCACCTATGACTAAGTCTAACCTTCCTCCTCTATGTAGTTGATAGAATTATAAACTCCAGTGCTTGTGGGCTGGGACCTATTAGTGCACGAGGAACCATCCTAAAATTTAATGGACTAGAATAATTTATTATTATACTTCATGATTCTGTGGACTGACCAAGCTCAGCTGGGTGGTCCTCACTTGGGGGTCTTTCATGAGTTACAGTCAGATGGTGGCTGGCGTGGAGTCGTCTGAAGACTTCTTCACTCACACGTCCAGTGCCTGGGCTGGGGTGGCCTGGACCAGAGTGTGTGTTTCTTTCTCCCTCCTTGTCTCTCTCCATGCGGTTAGCTTGGGCTTCCTACCAGCATGGCAACTTTGGAATAGTCAGACTTCTTGCTTGGCAGCCTCAATCTCCAAGGGCAAATGTTCCAGGAGATGGAGTTGGAAGCTGCCAGTCTCTTAGCGCATGGGCCTGGTACTGCATGATTCCCATGACATTCTGTTGTCCAAGTGGTCGTGGAGCCCACCAGGTTCAAGAGGAAGGGACGTAGATCCCACCTCTTGATGGGAGGAATGCTAAGGTAATTGTACTCATTGACCCGCCGTAGAGAGGAGGAGACCTCAGAGGCATCTCATCCAGCCCCTTTGTAGATGCTGCCCACGTTTTGGCAGCTGGCAGAGCCCACCTCCAATAAAAGAGGACCCCTTGGCCTGCTGGAGCAGCCCTTTCCCACTCTAGATCCTCTGTCCAGCAGCTGCCTTATGAAGCTCTATACCCTTGTTAAAAAGACACCCAAGCCACCCAAGAGATCTAGTGGGATTAGAATGGAGCATACAGAAGGTGAGACGCCACAACCAAACCCCATGACAGCAACTACAGACCTCTGCAGTAGGCGACAGCCCAGCACCCAAAAAAACCCAGATGGTACCAGCCACCTGTCTGCGGTTCCCCATGCTGCAGTCCCAGGGGCCAGGTGAGGCCATTGGTCCTGAGGGACAACCAGCAACAGGGAGGACAGTGGGCAGACCCCCTTCCCCAGTGCCAGGAGGGCTGGCGGGCTCCCCTCTGCCCAGGAAAAGGAAGCAGCAGGAACAATGGAAAACTGAACGTTTACCCAAATCAGACTGAGTTAACCCCAAAGGACCTGCTCCAGTCCAGGAGAGACTGGGCTGCTGCCAACAGGCAGGATGCAGGGCTTTTAAAAATAAAAAAATAAAAATGTTTAATTCATTGATTTTAGAGTGAGAGAGGAAGGGAGAGAATGAGAGAAAGAGAAAGAGAAACATTGATTTGTTGTTCCACTTATTGATGCGTTCATTGATTGATTCTGGTTTGTGCCCTGACCAGGGATCAAACCTGCAACCTTGGCGTATCGGGATGATGTTCTAACCAAGTGAACTACCTAGCCGGGGCCAGGATGCAGGTTCGATCCCTGGCCTGCCACCAGTGGAATGCGGGCCTCCTGAGCAACATAAGGACATTTTTTTAAAAGCCCCAATTTTCTTTCTTTCTGTTTTATTGTTTTCATCTCTGAGCAGCAGAGTGTAAACTTCCCACCCCCGACAGAGCCCAAGACCCTTGTTCACAGCCAATTGTTCAGTGTGCCCTTTGCAGAAACTCCTGTGCTCAGACCCAAGCAGATCGATGGGGGGCTGACCTTCTGCCAGGCTGTCGAACACAGAAATAGTTGGAGAATTTTCTTCCTGTTCGTTGAAGGCCCCCGAGACCACCCAAGTAAACCAAAGTAAAGCGATACATGTTCCTTGTCACCTGAAAGCAAGCGGAGCCCCGATTCTCAGACCCCACCACTGTGACCCTCACCAGATGGGCACAGAAGGTGACGGCTGAGGTGGTTCCGCCCAGTCTGTACTCTGGGTCACTCTGGCGGGAGGCAGCATTTTCCACCTGGAGCTGTTTCCTGAGGCCTCGCACTGGGTGGAGCGAGGCATGGGGGAGGCGTGGGAGGGAGAAGGGAGAAGGAAACCAGAGAAGTAGGGGTGGGGTGGGGTGCAGCGGAAGGCTGCCATTCACAGACAACTTTGCGCCAGACTCGGTACCTGTGAAATTTGGTTAATTGACTGGATCTTCCCAAGGTTCTCGGTTCTCCTTATCCGTGACAGATTTTATCACCGTCATCCTATTCAAACTACCTGACATGTTCGGTGAAACAAGGGAAGCTTTGAAACTGATCATTACGAAAGGATTTCTAAGGGGTTTTACTATTATTCATAAAAAAATGTTTCACATACGTTTTCTTCTGAAAGCATTTTAGGCGGTGATTGCCAAACTGTACCCTCGAGGGTCCCTGGAGCACCACCCTGCTCCTTGGGAGACAAGAATGATGTAGGGAAGGTCTGGGTGCCCAGGACTCCCACCTCCCATCACAATTTTAACCACAGCAGCCACGGAACTTGGTGGGGTTCCCATGCTATGTCCTTCATTGATAAAATGGATGCCCCGGCTTTAAACAACAAAAGAAGCTGGACCCTCGCTGCTTGTAAGAAAGCAGCATGAGAAGGAAAGGTGCGGTGCCTCCCATCTCTCTCAGAACGGCTGCTCACCTTCTTGGCTCCTAACATCAGCTCAGCTACCAGAAGCAGTGTCCCACCCCGCCCCACCCCACCCCTCCAAACCCCAGGGCCCAGGTCCTCAACCCAATTCGCCAAAACCACAGACCTCCCCTCACTCCCAGTACCTAAGCTCCAGCATGGCTCAGGCAGGCCTTGGCAAGAAGACAGAGTTCCCTGTCCAGGAGCATTCTGGCGCCTTATTTCCAAAGGGCAATGATGGCCATTAGGCTTCAATGAGCTGCTCTCCCAGTTGAAAACACGTATTTTTAAAAAGCGCCATTTCTCTCCTTTAGCCAAAATAAGACTGGAATTATAACGGTGGCTGGCACTTGAGAGGGTTTCCTTTTTGGATACTTCATAGAATCCTTAATAATACAGAAACAGCCCCGAGCATTTCACACCGAGTTATGAAGTCATTAACATTTCGGGGATAAACACCTTCCCTAGGACGAGCCATTAGCCGGAGAGGAGTGGGGAGAAACGAGATCCGGGTCGGGGAAAACGCACCTGTACCCAGTGAAAGGCCGCAGAGGATGGAGTGCACAGGCCACCACGGCCTGGGTGGCTTTGCTCAGCCTGCCCACTCAGCGACTTGGATCCTGGGAAAACAGGAGAGCATCAGCACTCCAGTGTCCCGAGGCAGCAGGCTCTCCAAACGCACAGCTCCGCGCCCTGCCTCAGGCTTTCTGGCATTTATGATCCATCAAGTCTGCGATGCAGGAGCTGTTCCCCGACACCCAAGTCTGTTTTAGACCCGTCGCCAGTGCTGTTTGCTTTTAAACCAGCAGGAAAACCCCTCCACTTCCTGCCCCACATCTCCTGTCTCCACCTGTCCTTCCCACACAGGTTTCTCGGGCTTCATGGAGATTTCCAAAAGGCTAGCACCCAGGTTTTTCTCTTCCTCTGATGTAGAACTCTGGTGTATTTTACCAGGAATTTTGGGGGGAGGGGGCACTTCAGCATACTGTATCTTCATTATCCCCTGCTTCTGCTCCCACATAAGTATTATATAGGCACGAAAGACACCCAGGCGGACTGGTCATTCAGACGGGCAATGGAGTGCCCCTGCTTCTAACTGAGTCCCCAACCATGCAGTAGGAAGTCTCTGAGGTTCCATTTCGTTACGGGTTTCCCTTTGCCTGAACAGGGCCGGGGTGACATTCTCCTTCCCTGGAGCCTTCCCGTGAGTACTCCAGGAAACTCATTCCAGAAGGATGAGATCAAGAGGGTAATGTGGCCCCGGCGAGAATGACCCCCCTGGCCTCTCCACATCTGCTGTAGGTACCACTAACTTCCACGGTGCCCTTTCCACCTGGGGGCAAGCCGGGCGAAGGGTGTATGGAAACTCTCTGGATCATCTTTGCTACTTTTCTGTAAACATAAAGCTGTTCTAAAAGAAAGAAAGCAATTGATATCGAAAGACGAAGAGTGGTCCGCGGGGGTAATTAATTAGGCCCCCAGACGTTTCTGCAAAACTTGGCTTCATGACACCGCTATGAATGTCAAATGTGAGTGAGTGAGTGAAGGATGAGGGTTCTAATTCGGTGGGGAAAACACGCCAGACTTTTTAAAAAGCCTTGTTTGATTCATTTTCTGTTCATTTTAAGAATTAGTGTCTAGTTGCCTTTATAACCTACATTGTGTTACGTGCGAGATAAATTAATTTTCGTCATTTTTAGATGTGTATTTGAAGATGAAGGCCCAATCCCGGTTACACAATACCCCCACTGCTTATGTGGAAAACATCCTTCCCCCATGGGAAGGATGGGGGAAATGCCTTTGAAGCCACTTTCTGGGGTCCCAGTGACAAGGGAGTCAGTGGACCGGCCCCTCCCAGAGTGTGAACTTCCTCCCACCCTCTGCATTTGGAGTGGGGTTCTCTGCGGTGCTAGGGGGAGAGAGGAGGGGTGAGAAGTTGAAAGAAGACTGACTCAATTGCTTTATCTAATAAAGGGACAGACAGCCCCAGGAAGTGCTGCTGAGTGAAATATGATGTCATTTCATGTCATCATCCCCAAGAGGCCCTCAGTAAAAATCTATGTTTTCACAGGTTCTTCAGAGTAGGAGTTTGTTTTGCTTTGGTTTCTTATGAGGTGTATGTTGACCTGGACCTTAAAGACAAACGCCAGCTAGTACAGCTCCATGCTGGATAGCCCAGGAATCGACCCTGCTCTGGCCCATCACCTGCTTCCTCTCCAGCGTGAGCCCCCCTCATCTGAGATCACCCCACAGACGGTCACGCAGGCTGCGGGAGAGAGCGCTTCCGGGCTGGGTGCTGGGACCACGGTGACCTAACCATGCCTCGTCCTGGGGGGTAGCCCCCAAAACGTGGATCTGGGGCAGCCAGCCCATCTGATGTTTCAAAAGAGGCCAGGACTCCAGATTTTGGGGTGTGACTGTCCATGGCTCTTCTGTGTTCAGATTTAAAAAAACAACAAACAAACAGGATAGAATCATCAAATAAGGCAAGTCTGCTGTCTGTATAGAGGTGACTCTCGAACGATGTGGAGGTTAGGGGTGCTGACCCCCCAGGCAGTCAAGAATCCACATACAACTTTCAATTCCCCCCAAAACCTTAACATCTAGTAGCCTGTTGTTGACTGCAAGCCTTATCGATAACATAACGCTGACTGACACATAAGTGTCCTATGTATATCCCACCCTGTGTTCTTGTAATAAAGCAGGCTAGAGGAAGGAAACGTCATCAAGCAAATCGTAAGGAAGAGCAAATTCATTTGCAGTGCTTGTATAAGTGGACCCACGCTGTTCAAACCCGTGTGGTTCAGGGTACGCCCATGCGCAGCCCCTTCACAACCTCCAGGTTGGGAAGAGGCTAAAATTTGCCTTAAACTTACATAGCGGCTTCCTGCCACTTTAGAAAATAAATGTACTTGGTCCTAAAATAAGTGATCCCTACCTTTTCCTCTCTATATTAGCCAAATCTGGGTCACAGTGTATTTATAATGCATAAATGTGTGTGTATCTACCTAAAAAGAGAGATTCTGGTGCCTACTTTGCTCTTCAGTTCTCTTCTCTCGGCTCTGTAAAGCCCTATTAATATTCACATCAATATGGAGAGGCGCTTTAGGGACATATCAGATGCAAATTCTTTGCAGGAGTTTACACCGTTTCTGTGAGCAGGCAGCAGACCCCAGCCCAGCAGAGTACCTGCCCCGCTACTCAAGCCAATGGGCCGGCATCTTTTTCAGAGACGGTACTCAGATGCAGACCCCAGCCCAGCAGAGTACCTGCCCCGCTACTCAAGCCAATGGGCCGGCATCTTTTTCAGAGACGGTACTCAGATGCATCCTTCCCCAGACCCAGCCACGTGCGGTAGTTTTGGAGTGTCTGTCAGCAGATATCAAGTTGAGGTTACCCATTCATCTTACGCTTCTGCTTCCCACAAGGACAAATGAAATAGCTATAAATGAGCTCATTTTTCCAGATGGCAATGGCAAAGCCAAAACAGACACCCAGGGTAATTTATGGGGCGGACAAATGAGAAAGGAGCTGAGTCCCGGGACCGTGATTTGTGGATAGACAGTGAGTTCTTTCCTGGGACGTATAAATGTATGTTTTCCCCATGTTCAGTCAGAAAAGCACTGAGGTCAAGGCAAGTTCAGTTCCACGCAGTGAAGGTGAATCCCAGACATGCGTTTTCCAGAGGGGCACCTGGGGCCAGGATACTCATCCAGAATTTACTGATGCACCAGGTAACCTTGAGTGAATTATTTGGTGCTTCCTTTCCAAGTGCCCACATGTTTGGAAGGTAAAGGACAGTTGCTCCGGGAGGGCCCTGAGTGTGTCAGGGGACCTGGATGCAGCCACAGAGCTGCTGCCCAGAGCAAAACCCTTGTGGCTCTTACACGTGTTTCTGTCTGTTTCCGGCTCCTGAGTTATAGGTTCTACTCTCTCGATCCTCAATTTTCAACTCCAGGAGAAAAAGGCATCTGTTTCCCTTTCCTGAAGCAGAGAGGTTCGGTAGCTGCTCAGTCTCATCTTTAAAGGCGGACTTCTCTGTCACACGGAGATGTTTCATCGGATGGTCAGGAACATCCAATCGAAACTTCCGGTTATTGGCCTTGACAGCCCAGGAATCCGACTTCGAGAGAGGCAGTGGCCAGCCTCTCCGATTTGTCCCAGGACATTCCCCCCAGTTGCAGGGATTGACAAGACAGCCAGGGCCGTGTGAATTTATTCCAGAAAGCAGTGGCTCCCTCCTCTGTGTCCAAGTTGTCCTTTGGACTCGGAGGCTCCGTTTGCTCACACGAGCCCTACGATTTCACTGATACAAATATCACGTGCACCAAAAAGAATGAGGTAATGACAGCTGTAACTATATATATTCCGTATTTTTATTAGGCACATGCCTTTAACTGAACTAATCCATTGCTATCAGCTCACACCACTTTGGGAAGTTAAGTACCATTCTGATCTCGATAACTGCAGCAAACAGCTCGACAAAGCAGCGGTGCGTAGCCCTACATATGTATTTTTATCTCTTTAGTGAACATGCCGCCTTGTCCTAGGTGCAAAATTAGAAAATACATTCCACACTTAGAACACTTGGCCCCTGTTCGCTACCTAAGTTCTGAGCACACGCTCTTCTGGAAGGTGTCATATTCAACAGCATTTCAAGTCTACAGAGAGAGTCTGACGATACAGGTTTTAAAGTAAATGAGCAGATATGGAACCAAGTGTTTTAAGACGAAATATGTGAGTGGTTCACAGCTTGGGTGTGAGGGGGATGACGCGAATTTAAGATGCGTTTTCCTCTACCTGTCATGGATGTTGTTTACTGATTTGAAGATCCCCTTGAAAAAGCAGCCAAGTCAGCAGTCTCATTGAATGGAATGAAAATATTCTTGGATGTACACCAAGGGGTCAAGTAGAGAGGGTACTGCATACACTCACATATACACGTCGTATATTAAGGATCCCGAAAACCGAACAAAAATGTAGCTGTTTTTCTTTACGTCCTATTCCATGTCAGTGCTTTTTCTCCCTGGGCGCATGGGGTGGGGGCAGCTGCTTGGGGTCCCGGAGTCACCACACCACACAACTCCAGGGGGCGCTGTTCACATCGTCTGCAGCTGTGCCTGGCTCAGCCGGCCCATCCGTAGCGGCATCCCCACTTCTAGGTGTGGAAAAGATGGAAGGAACAGGAAAGGAAACTAGCCTTAACTAGGATTTGGGGGGAGTGCCTCCTTTCGAGGTGTTTTCCCGAGCTACTTGATCAGTAGTGTGATGGGAGCAAAGACTGGTGACGAGCGGGGTGACTTCGGACACTCCTTCACCTTTCTAAGCCTCAGTTTCTCATCTTTAACTGGGCTATATGGCCTGTGTCATAAGATACTTCAAAACCTTCGGTCACAAATGGTGGCATTCGATACGTACAGAAGTTAACCGCAACTTGCACCCTCTAGACACCTAAATGGTATTGGGACACCTTAATTACCAACACACTCCGGGGTGGATGCATAAGCCCTTCAAGGGCTACACCACAGGGTTTGCCTGTCACCCTAAAGGACGTTGCAAGTACGTTTTTGGTCAGTCAAATGAAGGTGGGTGGTTAGCTAGAAAGACTGAAGGGGCTGCACTCTTGTGTTAATAGTATGTGAGAATTTGACCCAACCAGGAACACATCTGTCCCTGCAGAGCAGCCTCAACACCCCATTGGTGCTCCGGCTCTGCTCTGGGGAAGGCTCATCCCCTGATCCGTGAACTTGGCCCCTCACCTGGGAAGCTGGCTGGTGGCAGAGTGAGCCAATCACTCCAGAGAGCTGGGGGACTGAGGGGACAGGGTCTGCCCTCCCACGCATTCACTGGCTCCCTGCTTCCCTCAGTCATCCCCTCATCAAAAGTGGCCTCCTTCACACGGTGGGGCTCTTTAACGTTTAACGCCGTGCCGTTTCCATTTTGCTACAGATATAGCGCCGGGTCCGCGCCACACTGAATCTGAGACAAACAAATCACAAGAGGATGGGGCTGGTGTCACCGTCATTTCCATCCTCACATGAGAGCCGTCCGTTTCGCGGCATCGGGTCATGGAGACTGCCACACTGTCCATGAGTGTTTCGTGCATTAAAAAATAAGAGCCTGGAAAGTTACATATATTAGAGCTGCCTGTGTAAGCAAATGAATCAATAAGGAAGCATATTATGAGATGACCAATTAAGAGGAAGGACTGCCCAGGCATTGTTAGGAAGACAATTAATTGGAGAGTTCTCCTCGTCTCCCTGCACTTTGTTGCCTATTGAGATAATGAATTGATTCTCCGAGATTGGGTCTGAAAACATGTTTAATCAGACTCCGCTAGGCAAAGGATCATTATTTTTATGAGTTCGTGAAATGCATATTGTTACCGACCAATTCTGAAAGGGGCTTTTTTTCAGAGGTTACAAGAAGTGAGCTCTTATCGCTTCAATGGCACCAATTAAAATGTGAAGTTTAAAGAAAAACCTCGTTATAAAAAAAAGAATCATTTGGGGGAAACCAACACTCAAATCTTCCTTGGAGTTGGAAAATGCTCTGAATGGAGATTTCTGACGAGTGGGTTGGGGGATCGTTTTCTTCCTTCTGGATGTTCTCAGATTATCTCTAACCTGAACAACTCGGCGTAGGCAGACCACACGTTGGCACTGTGAGGTTGGGGGGGTTGGCTGACTTGGTTCTCTGTTTGCTTGTGTTCTGCTGTTTTGGACTCCTCTTAAACTTCTCACAAATGTGAAAAGGAGCTAAAGTGAGTCCCCTTTAATCCCAAGTGACTAAGAATTTGAGTGGGTAGGACCCAAATCCATAAAAATCACAAAGATAGGCAAAGGAAAAATTTAGGGTTCCTTATGAAAGTCAAAAATACTAGTGTTTGCCTTCTTTCTTGGGAACATAAAAGAGACTGTTTTAGGATAAATTAAAGCAGGCTCTATTTTAAACAACTTTTCTTTATGTAAGAGGTAGTGTGGGCTGAACACACAACCAGCTTCAGGGAGAGTTTGGCGGGGGGGTCTCCGGGTCTTATACCCATGTCCAGTGAGGGAGGAGGGACTGAGGATGCTCAGAGCCCATCCCCTGCCCTTTGATGCCCAACCCAGCTTCTGGACACCCAGGCTGTTGTTCATAGTACCCCCACCCCCTTCTCCCACTGAGTACCCTTCCCACAGCACTGCACACATTCATGCACATCCGTCTCTCAAGCTCAGGGACAATGTCATAAGGAACATCGAGTCCACTAGCAAAGGGTCTGACACAGTAAATACTGGACCAAACTGAATGTTGATGTCTAGTGTTTTCCCTTATGAAATGCCCCGAGGTATTTCTTATTATCTTACTATTTACTTTTGAAGTTGCCCCTAGAAATAAGCTCAGGCCATCTTCAAGGGCAGAGCAGCTCCACCTGCCATTCCAGTACCTGGTCCTATGGTATCATCCCTGCACTTGGTCCTATGGTGTCATCGACATTATTAATGTACTACCTTTATTCCCAGGGGAAGCAGGGTGGGAGGGGCGGAGGTCAAATGTTGGTTTAAAAAAAATGTTTTCTCTTCTCCCCCACATGCAATTCTCCGGCTTCCGTAAACAGCCCATGCAGTGCTGTGGTCTTATGGCAGGCTCTGGAGACGGGATTGCCCAGGTTGGAACCCTAGCTTTGTCACATGCCCTCTCCGTGACCTTGGGCAAGTTGCTTCATGTCTCGTGCCCACAAAGCTGGCTCCGTAGAAGGAGGATAATCATCGTGTCCTTGTGCAGGGTTGTTGAAAGAATTAAAAGCGATGATCCGCGTGCCAGTGTTTATCCGTCACCCGACCCATAGTAAGAGTTTAATAAGTGTGTATCTGTCATAAAGTCTGGATTGTGCTGCAGGAATAAAAGGGACAAGATCTCAGGGGCTTAAAGGAGCAGTTTTACTGTTCATTTATGCTGCATGTCCATACAGGTAGTCAGGGGCGTCTGTTCACTGAAGTCCTTCAGGAAATGAGGCTAAAGCGGCAGCCACCAATATGTTATGTCCAAGAGAGGAAAGAGAAAGTGGCAAGCCATGCTGGCTCTTAAATCCCCCAGCAGAAGGTACGCATGGCGCTTTCGTTCCTATTTCATTGACCGAAGCCAGTCACCACGTGGCCCACAGAACCAGGGAAGTGTAATCCTACCGCGTGCCTAAAAGCTGGGAGACCCGGAAATATGGTGCTACCGAGCACCACCGGGGGCTACCTGGTGTTATGGTGATAGTGGCCTGGGGGGCAGGGTCCCGTCAGTCAGTGTTTCACAAGCAAAGAGGCACAATGTTAATGGTATAAAACCAGTAGGTTCTGGCGACTGAAACTGACTACCAGGTCTCTCTCCTAGCCCCAAAGAGGCTGCAGCAAAGCACATTTTCTCTCCCTACCACGTCTTTCCCACTCCAATATTCTTTTGTAATAATACACATTGTCAATAACCAATCATTTCTGAGCAGTCTTTTTTTTTAAATATATTTTATTGATTATGTTATTACAGTCTACTCCCCCTACCCCCCTCCACCCTACACACCACTTCCCCCACACACAACCCCTCTTCAGTTCATGTCCATGGGTCATATATATATATGAGTTCTTTGGCTTCTCCATTTCCTATACTATTCTTAACCTCCCCCTGTCTATCTTCTACCTGTCATTTATGCTTCTTTTTCCCTGTACCTTTTCCCCCTCTCCCCCTATCCACTCCCCTGCTGATAATCCTCCGTGTGATCTCCATTTCTGTGATTCTGTTCCTGTTCTAGTTGTTTGCTTAGTTTGTTTTTGTTTTTGTTTTAGGTTCAGTTGTCAGT
>VMDR010010040.1:0-31859 GCA_007922815.1 Macrotus californicus | reverse complement strand
AGTTCTTTGGCTTCTACATTTCCTATACTATTCTTAACCTCCCCCAGTCTATCTTTTACCTACCATCTATGCTTCTTATTCCCTGTACCTTTTCCCCTTCTCTCCCCACCCACCCCCCTGATGATAACCCTCTGTGTGATCTCCATTTCTGTAATTCTATTCCTGTTCTAGTTGTTTGCTTAGTTTGTTTTTGTTTCTGTTTTAGATTCAGTTGTTAATAGCTGTGAGTTTGTTGTCTCTAATCAATCTTGATAGGGAAAACTTCAGCTACATTAAGCAATCATGATAAATGCAGGTGTCCCCACTATCAGAAGGTAGAGTGTTTCTATGAAACCTTTCATAAGCTAAAAGGACATTAAGCAAATAAGCAATTACCATGAATTTTTAGGGAAATTTTTTGAGCGTCCCTAGCCCCCCAAAATAACCTCCCCCACGCTTTTCTTATACCTTAGGACACACTTGCTAATATATGCACAATAAATCAGTACAAAGCACAGATGCTCACAGACAGTTCGAAGCTTTGGTGGCAAGATGCTGAGATGCTGAGTGTAGGTCCCAGGAAGGAGCGTGGAGGGGCCACTCTGGCTGCCTCTCTATAAGGCTCCCTGCAAAACAAATGTTGAGTGCTATTTTTGCTTTTTGCCTTTTTTGTAAAAGTAAAATCCTCTTTGGATTCTTTCAGTTAGCGAAAAGGGTACTAATAATGTAGGTTGTTTTGTAAAAGTGAAACAACATACTGAACTTTGGAAAAGAGGAGAATACTGAATCTGCGGTGAAGAAAAAGAACTAAACAGTTCATAGCTAGAGTGATGGCGTTTTCTGACTAATGTCCTTATTGTTATTATTATTAACGTCACAACTATAACGTTAACACACTCATCTAAACCTTGGTACACAAAGAACAGCTCCTCTCACCTGGTGTTTATTCCTTTGTTTCTCCTGCATAGTAAGAGCATTTAAGAACTGGAGGTAACTCCCAGTTTATCTAGTTCAACTTCCTCATTCTGAAGATGAAGATACTGAGGCTCAGAGAAATGGAATGCTTTCCCGTAGTGACATAATTATAGGTCATGCTGCTCTAGGCTTTATGTGAGCTCAACTGTATTAGTCAGGAGTTGGGACCTTGAGACATCTGTCCACTTGGTCAGAGTCGTGGCAGTTGGGGGTTAACCCTATCCAGGTACTTTTGGGAATAATTAATCAAATCAAATAATGATTTGTATACTATCAACGAAAAAGACAAGGGCTCAGAATTCTTATAAGGATATTTAAAAATGCATATACAGTTCCCTGGTGGTCTTTTTATTTTGGATTAAAATTTTTTTGCAGCTCAGAATCTTCACAATTTGGCCAAACTGAGAATTCTTGATTTATCTGAAAATCACCTGGAAATGGATGGAAACGAAGCCCTAAATGAACTGAGTAAGAATGACAATTTTGCCTCATTAGCTGCACCTTAAGAAAGTCACGTAGCCCTTTCTTAACCTGTCCTTGCGGAACACATGCATGTGGCACCTGAGGCACCAGTTCTCACGTGCTCTCTGCGCCTGAGGCTCCCATCTGCTTGCCTCCTTCTAGGGAACTAGCATCAGAGAGTAGCTGCTGTTTAAGGCAAACTTGCTTAAGGAGTAGTAATAAGATTTTTAAGGTATGACAATATTGTGATTATGTTAGAAAAAAATTACTACTTACTGTCTGAGATTTGATTTAATTATACAGAAGGAAAGGAATTTGGTGAGGATGAAGCAAGATTGTCCATGATTTGATATTTGTTGGAAGTTGGCTTACGCAGTTTCATTAAACTATCCTGCATAATATTTGTATATTCCTGGACACTTTCCATAAAACACTAACCGAAAAACAAGTCGATTCTCATTGCCCACTGAGCAGGCTGCAGAGAGAAAGACCATTTCTCTCCCAAATGTCTTCATCCTCTACACATTATATGATGGATCCAACTCTTGAACTGGTCTCTGGTCCTTCAAGTTGACAGGCTGCACGTCTTGGAACAGCTAGCTGTGCTGAGGCTGCCCTGGTGGAGTGATGTCCGAGTTAGCCTGACCAGGCTGCTGGAACAGCTGGAGAGGGCCCCACAACTCGTCAAACTTGGGCTGAAAAACTGGAGACTCACAGATGCCGAGATTAGAATTCTAGGTAGGTACACACACACAGAGCTAAGAGAACAGAAGTTGGTCCTAACAAGGGTCTTAAGGCTTTTTCTTCCTTTCCTTCCTTTCCTTTCCTTTCCCTCCCTTCCTTCCTTCCTTCCTTCCTTCCTTCCTTCCTTCCTCCCTTCTCTGCCTTTATTTATTTTTTGCCTCCTCTTTCATTATATGAACATATTTTTAAATTGTTTTATTGATTATGTTATTACAGTTGTTCCAATTTTTCCTCCTTTGCCCCCCCACCCCAGCACCCCCACTCCCTCCAGCCATCCTCACAACTTTGTTCATGTCCATGGGCCATGTGTCTAAGTTCTTTGGCTGCTCTATTCCCTGTGCTGTACTTCACATCCCCATGGCTATTCTGTAACTGCCTATTTGCACTCCTTAGTCCCCTCACCTCTTCATTCATCCCCCCACACTCTGCTCCCATCTGGCAACCCTTACACTGCTCTCTATATCCATGATTCTGTCTCTGCTCTTGTTTACTTGTTTTTTAGATTCATTTGTCGCTAGATTAGTATTTATGCCATTTTATTGTTCATAGTTTTGATCATCTTCTTTACCTTAAATAAGTCCGTTCAATAAGTTCTGGTCCTTCACCCATCAAATCACATCATCCTGTGTGTCCATTCTTCAGGCCCCTCCTTTGTTCTGCATGATATTGGAGGCAGGTGGCTTCTGTGACAGATTAATTAGTTAGCTGACAAATAATCCCTCTCTGGAACCTCACACCTTAAGTGAGTTGGAAAGGGTGTATTGTTTCAAAGAGGCTACTGGGGAGTGTGTAGAATTGGAATTACATGCCAGGGAGGCATTTTTAGGTAAAGACTTCTTAGCATCTTTCAAATCTTTGAATAGGGGGTTTCCTGATCTGCCTACATCTGAGGCTGGCCTTTGAGATCAGACAGGGCGGAGATGGCAGGCTTAATGAGATAAGAACTGAGCTAGGCGTGGTTTGCCTGCTGACTTTAATTGCCTAGTGCCTCATTGCCTCCACATGTAAATAATAAAAATAAGCATAACAGAAGGCAGCTGACTCTGGGAAATTTAGCTGTAACACTATGCCCTACATTGCAAGTAAAAAAAAAAAAAAAGGAAAAAAATGAACTACTCAATAGTAGTAGCTTATTCTCAAAGTCTTTAAAAAAAAGAATTTGTGGAATTGTCATTATATCCCTAATAAATGGTAACAATATTATCCCTGCGTTATAAAGCAAAGACATAAGAAGGCTGTCATACTAAATCGGGAAAGGGATAAGACAGAAGAGGAAGAGTTGATGAAAGAGGGGAGACAGCTTAGGTGCTGACATTGCTCACCATCCCCCCCCCTCCACCGCCCCCAGCTATTGCCTCCACTTCCCAGGGATATAAAAAGCGATCTGCTTGGGCTTGAGGCATAAGCTGGAGAGTGGGAGCCAAGCATCCTCTGCCTTTGGTCTCTAGCCAGGTGAGGAAACCGCTGGTGAGGTTGGCCCCTCCAGAGGCTCCATCTTCATGAAATGGTCACGGGCATTGGTTAGACAGACCTGCCCACCCCCTGAACTTGATAGATGCGTGAATGGCCTGCCTCAACTTAAAGTCTGAGCCTTAGTTTGCTCATCTGTCAAATGAGGATAATTATAATACCTAACCATATTAGTGGTTATTGTGCTAATCAGTACCTGAGCTAATGCATATGAAGAAGTTCAACACTGACCCACTGGATATGCTCAATAAATGGTACTGTAATCGTATGCTCTGTGGGCTTCAAGGGAAACCAGAAGCCAGGGTTATCTTTTAAAAAAAGCTTTCTCAGCCTGCAAAATAAAGCACAACTTACCCATTTTTGATGTGTAAGACCCTTCACAATGGAGCTTCAATTCACCTTCCTCTGTATGTTGTGATGTCTGCCACGCCTCCCCACCCATGTGAGGTTCCATCCTCGTGGACCTCCTGCTGTTCCCTGAAAATGCCTTTTACACACACTGCCTCTGGAATGTCCTTCACCTTCACCTACAGTGCCTGGGAGACCTAACTTAAAAACTATCTCCATTGTGGTGAAATCTCCCTCTGCTTCCTCTTCGGCACCCCCAGTACAGCCTAGATGGTTGATTCAAGCCTCTTGTCAGTCTTTCAAACTTTTTCTTTGACTGTGACCCACGCATTTTATCTCATCACCTAAAACACACATGTACACATTTTTAAAGTAAAGTTACACACTCTGCACTCTGTCTGGGCTACCTTATTTCACTTAAAACAAACGCTGAGTGCAACCTATTACGTTTATTTCCTTTTCCACTAAAGGAGGGGATGCCCTGCAGCTAAGAACAAAACGCTGCCTTAATCCGTATCAACCTAGATGCAGGGCTGCTGTCTGCATGGTCACTTCTCACGTCTGAGTTTCTGCTCCCATGAGTCTCTCGGTCTGTGTCATCTTGCCTCCTGCAGTGGTTCCTCTCCCTGTTCTCCAAGTGACTCAGATGGAAAAAACAGTCCTTGTCCTTAGTTTCTACAAGAAGGCCCCAGTATAATTATGGATGTAGCAGATTTACAGAGTGGGTAATTGTGAAAGGTGGAATTACATGATAGTTCAGAATGGCAGATTAGTTCAATTTATTGGCACTACCACATTCTCAAAGAGATGCTTGACCATTTCTGCCAATTCAGGCTCCAGCGTCCTGTTAATTGCCTTGTGCTCTTCCCGTCTCCATCTCTTACTGTCCCCCATGAAACTCTCCTGGCCCCCAGCGTCACCAGTCAATTTAGGCAATGCCATTTAGTGATGGATATGTGTGATGGATGCTGTAGTGAAATGAAGAAAGTGTAATGAGAGACAGACTCTAATTAAAGAAAGACTGCCTAATGAGATGTACCAAGAAAATGAGATGTGGATATGTGAGGTATGAAATTAGATACAATGGTGGCGATGTGCTCTCCTGGAAAAACTCCAAGCCTGGATTGGCCTTGATTTTCCAGTTTTTCTGTACCTATATTCAAGCTACAGGGGAAAATCACATAATTTGGCAGATAGATACACTGCAAATTCAGAGTGACAAACTTCAACAAAAATATTTAGAACCAAATGGTAAGAACACACTGTATATCAAAACTTGTGGCATGCAGCAAAAAAGAAAAAAAAAGCAGGGCTTGAATAATATTCTCGTAGCCTTGAATACTTATATTAAGAGGAAAGGCTGACAATTACTGTTTCTAAGTTAGGAAGCCAGGAAAACAACAGTGTAAACCACAACATAACAAACAACAGGGCAGGCGTCCCTCACTTACTGTGCTTCACTTCATTGAGCTTCACAGCTGTTGAGTCTCACAAATTGAAGGCAACACCCTCCACAGCAAAAAGATCCGGACTCCCGTATTTGCGGTGGTCTGGAGTCACCCCTGCAATGTCTCCAAGGCATGCCTGTCCACATCAATGAAACAGAAAACTAAAGACTAGTAAAACTTAAAACTAGTTCTTTAAAAAGAGTATCAATGCCCTGGCTGATGTGGCTCAGTGGATTGAGCATCGGCCTGTGAACCAAAAGGTTGCCGGTTGGATTCCCAATCAGGGCACTTGCCTGGGTTTTCTGGCTGGGCCCCCATTTGTAGGTGTGCAAGAGGCAACCAATCAATGTTTCTCTCCCTCTCTGTCTCCCTCCCTTCCCTGCTCTCTAAACATAAATAAATAACACCGTAAAATAAATAAATAAAGAGAGTAACAAAATAGATAAAAATCAAGCAAGACTGTTCAAGAAAAAAAGAGTGACATAATTTCACTCATCAAAACAGAGATGCAAGCCCATGTTTGTACTAACTGAATATCGCCCCAAACTGGAAGCAACTGAGATGTCCCTTCAACAGGTGAACGGATGAACAGACTTGGTGCAGCCATGCAGCCGTGTATCATTCAGTGGCAAAAAGAAATGCGCTGTCGAGCCACTAAGTCTCCAAGGGGAAATTTGAACACATATTGCTAAGTGGGGAAAACAGCACGTCTTAAATGGCTACAAAATGTATGATTAAATTTATGTGGCATTCTGGAGAAAGCAAAACTATTGAGAGAGTAAAAAAGCTCAGTAATTGCCAGGGGCTTAGGAGGAAGGGAGGGAGGGTTAAACAGAGGCAGCTCAGGGACTTTTCAGGGCAGTGGGAACAGTCTGCATGATACTGTGATTGTGCATACATGACACTGCATCTGTCAGAGCCCATAGAGCTTTGCAGCACAAAGAGCGAGCCTTAACGTACGCAGACTAGAAAGATCACTTAGGAGATCTGGGACGCCCCAGGACAAAATGCAGAATGCAAAACAACCTGGCTGCATTCCAGGCTCTGAAACAATCTCACTGCAGGGCATGAGGGGAAGAAACGGACCTAAAAGGCTTTGGGAATGATTCGTAAAACTAAAGGCGAAATAACCTGTACATAAGCACCGTACTTTATTGGACAGTTGATTCTAGGTGGGGTTCAGGTTGACCACTCTGCACACTTACACTGGGACTGAGCAGGTAAGTACATAGACGGCGAGGGTGGGAGCCAGGTTCCCGGTGCTGGGATGGGAGTTTACAGCAAGAGGAGGAGGCTAGGATGGTTTGTGGCGATAAATTAGAGTTGGAGACAGCAGTATGAGCTCATGTCATGTGTGGCTCCATGTAGATGTTACACAGAGGAAACTATACGTGTGTGTGTGTATATATATATACACACACACACACTAAATGTACACATATATAGTATAAACCCAAATGTTCCTCACTAATGAATGGATAAACAAAATGTAGTATATCCACATGACAGAGTATTATTCAGCTATTAAAAGGAATGGGCTACTGGAACATGCTACAACATGGATGAACCTTAAAAATATATAAAGTGAAACTAGTCACAAAAGACCACATGTTGTGTAATTCTATTTATATGAAATGTCCAACATAGGCAAATTTATAGTGATAGAATGCAGATTCGTGGTTGCCAATCTCTGGGGGGCTGGGGGGTCAAGGGTCCTTTCTGAGGGACATTGAAATGTACCAGACACTTTAATTTGCTCAATCCCTCTGTAGAAGCTGACCCTGAGCATCTCCTCCTTTTCAGTGTTCTCTTGACTTCCACGCCGCCTTAGCTGCTCCTCAGTCTCCTTTGCGATGGCAATCCCTCTTCTCAGATATTAAATCCTCCCAGTATCCTTAGAACTTGGTCCTAGGCTCTCTGCTCCTCTTCCTCAGAGGCTGCCTTTGATCTTAGCGCTTCAATGGCAGTTTTTTACAATTATGACTCACAAAATTTTGTTTCTAGCCCATCAGCACTCTGGGACTACCAGAAAGAGATTGTTACTAGCTCAGGGATCTACTTCACCTGTTCTAACAAAAACCCTTTTTAAAAAAAAAAAGATTTTATTTATTTATATTTAGAGTGAGCAGAAGGGAGGGAGAAAGAGAGGAAGAGAAACAATGCACACCCCCAACTGGGGACCTGGCCCGCAACCCAGGCATGTGTCCTGACTGGGAATCGAACCTCGATCCTTTGGTTTTTAGGCTGGTACTCAATCCACTGAGCATACCAGTCAGGGCCAAAACCCCTTTTTAAATGGCATCTTTCAATTTAAATGTTAGAAGCTGAACTTAATTTTCTAGACTGTTCTCACAAAGACAGCCATCACATCTGAGCTCTACTATCTGGTTTGTTCTCAAAAAAAGCACCATCACAAGATCCTCCTTATAGGAGCTCTGTGATAAATCCTGGACCCAATCATTCTGCCACGTGGATCCTAATACCACATTTTTATTTTCCAAGCGTTCTTTCTTCTTCTCCAATTGTACTTAAAAAAAAAAAAATAACACCTTATTTTTGTTGGATAGATGCAGTACCTTTTCAGGGTCTCTGGAAAATAAGTTTTTGGAGTTTGCTTTTCCTGTTCTCTGTCACCTCATTTCCTGGGAGTTCTTTGGCTTTTAGTCTGTGTTCCTTGTTGGAGGCTGTTCTCCAATGTCTGGTGTTCCTGTGCTCTTCTCTGGACATTTTAGAGTGAGGCAGGAGTTGATAAGAAGCTTTGTGCCTGAGGGAGCAGGTGACTTTTCATCTGGTTAGCTTCAGGGTGGGTGAACAGGAAAGAAAATGGCTCTCCCTTTGGAGGGCCTTTTCCTGGAGGTGGTTCAGTTTCTCCGGAGAAGGATCCTTCAGTTTCCCCCCTCTGGCCTGTAAGCCCCCTGGCCAGTGTTCTGGGAACAAAGTGGGGTTGAAAGGCTTATTGCCTTTGTGAGCTCCCAGGGCCTCCTGGCCTATCACAGCACCAGCACCCGTCTCATTTATAATGTATGTTTTCACGGTATATTGTAAGCGCACTAAGGCAGGGGCCCTGTCTCCTTCCCACATATCCCCAGCACCCAGCTCAATCCGTGGTACATAGAGGGCAAACATTCAACAGTGTTTGCTGAGTGACAAACTTGAAGAGCTCTGGTTCTAGGATTTTGTTTAGTATGCAGGAGCCCTTCAAGGATAAGAATCCTGCCCAGAGCATTTGAGATTCTGCCTGGAATCTGGATCAAGCCACTTCCACACTCCGCAGCCCACAGCTCTAAATGTCACAGATTCCTTTACTCTCGAGCGGTCTGCTCACCCTGATGACAGAGACACTGCGGAGTACATGAGCACAGCACGTGCCCTTGCAGGGAGGGTGGTGCTGCTTGTTCTTGGTTCCTGTGCTTGCACAGGCGGTGGTGATTGTCTGAGAAGCCCTCCTATTAAGTTGGTACCATTCTTTTTTTAAAAAAGATTTTATTTATTTATTTTTAGAGAGGAGAAGGGAGGGAGAAATAGAGGGAGAGAAACATCAAGGGGTGGTTGCCTCTCACATGGCCCCCACTGGGGACCTAGCCCACAACCCAGACATGTGCCCTGACTAAGAATCGAACCACCGACCCTTTGGTTTGCAGCTTGCGCTCAATCCACTGAGCTACACCAGCCAGGGCAAGTTGCTACCATTCTTAAACCTTCGTAGATAGCCTGTATAAATAGCTCATCCTCTGAGGGCCGAATGGGCTTTAAATTATTTTTTAAGCTCATTTTGGGTAATAAAATCAGGTCTGCTTGTTGAGAAGGAGAAAAGAGGTTGCTCTTTGGGGAAGGACCTTACAGACACTGACAACCAGCATTGGGACTGGCGCACGTCTTGCTTGGAAGCACATGAAAAAGGTAGAGGCCAAGGCAGAGACCTGGCTGGGTGGCTCAGTGTTGTCCTGATACGTCAAGGTTACGGCTCCCATTTCCAGTGAGGGCACACACAAGAATCAACCAATGAAGGCATAAACAAGTGGGACACCAAACTGATGTTTCTCCCTCTCTCTCTCTCAAATCGATTTTTAAAAAAAGGCAGAGGCAGAAAACATGAACATGACGTGTGAGAGAGAGACAGAAGAAAGCTACCTATGAGGAACAAATAAGGGCTCCTTATGAGGAAGAGCAAGAGAGAAGAGAGTGAGGCCCAATGTATGAGCTAGGCCGGGCACAAGCTGAGCTGGTAAAACAAGAGACCCAGCTGCACCATGGCTTACAGAAGACAGAACTTATTTCCCTGTCCTCTAACAGTCCAGAAGCAAGCAGTCCAGGCAGGGGTGGCTTTGCTCCGGGCAGTCTCTCAGACCCAGGAATCTACTTTTTTATCCCTCTATTCCTTAGTGAGTTATCTTTGACTTAATGGTCTTGGCTAGAACAGCTTCCCTTTGTAGGAGGTACTTCAGAGTGCCTCGTTCTGTAAGGAATGGAGGGAATTCCTGAAGAGTGTAGGGAGGGCTGAACACCCCCAACTCCCCCCCCCCTCCGCCCCCCACACCTTGCCCAAACTCTAGTCTTGAGATACTGAATGAGGCTTGCTTACTCAAGTTTACAGTTAGGGACATTCCTTACCCAAGATACAACAGGCAGTGTTTGCTTCTCAGAAGAGGAAATGATGTAAGATTGCCGGAGTTTGACCCCAGCTTTGAAAACAAGTGCTGAGTATTTAACAGCATCTCCTGCACCTCAATTTTAAGCAATCTTCCATTTCCTGGAAGAGTCAGAAAAAGAGAAAAAAAACATATAATCCATTTGTATTGGTTTGCTAATATAAATGAATTATAGTAATTAAATCAATTATATTTATATTATAAATTTTGTTTTAAATATTTGTTATAACTTAATTAAATACTAATTACTATTTATCAGATCCCCTTATACTTTAGGTATAATAGAGTTTGTAAATACAATGGACCAGGTTCACAATCACTGCCCTATCTGTAGAGAATTTCTAAAGCAAAGCACTGGTCCAAATATGGCCATTTCTTTTTCAAAAGCTGTTTTGCTTCTAACTAAAATACTAATTTCTTTTACCAGGTGCATTCTTTGACAAGAATCCTCTGAAAAACTTCCAGCAGCTGGATTTGGCAGGAAATTGCGTGAGCAGTGATGGATGGCTTACCTTCCTGGGTGTATTTGAAAATCTAAAGCAATTAGTGTTTTTTGACTTCAGCACTGAAAGATTTTTACCCGATGCAGCGCTAGTCAGAAAACTTGGCCATGTGTTATCTAAGTTAACTTCTTTGCAAGAAGCTAGGCTTGTTGGGTGGCAATTTGATGATGATGATGTCAGTGTTATTAAAGGTGCTTTTAAACTAGTAACTGATTAAAGGGCCCCCCGAGTCCACGAATGCTCTGGGGATTCCATTACTTTCAGTCTGGTGATTTAAAAACCTTTGCTCATATAGTCCAAGAGTCTATATGGCAATCTGTTATACACCAAAAAATTATTGGGTCAGCAGAATCTGCCTAACCTGCCCCTTCTTCAGTTTCTCTTCCTTTTCTGACATCAGGATGTGTGGCACCGTCACCTCCTTAGCTGGCTTGTTGTGTGGAGATCGACTTTCTTAAGTTTCATACTTCAGGAAAAAAGAGAGGATGCCAGAAAAATGAGGCCAAAGAAGAGGAGGAAGTGGGAGGGACTTCACTGACGATGCGCAACGGTTCCGTGTGTCATCACTCCCACTGGGGTTACCAGCTACTTGAAGGGGACTCCTATTCATCCTGGATTCCCTTTGTCCCCAGAATAGCAGGCCACAAAAACTGATTTGCTATATGCATATTTACTTACTTAGTACAGTGCTTGGCATGTACTAGACTCTCAACAAGAATATGCTAAGTATGAGGTCATTAAATTACCAATAAATAGCTCCTGAGTAAAGAAACAAGCCAAAATTATTTAAAATCACAGAAAAGCTCATGTCTGTTTTTTATTCAAAAAGTTTAATTCAAACAGTTTGGAATGTGAAAAGCATTTTCTTATATAAGAAGCAGATCAGACTCCCAGAAAAGATCGGCATTCCTTAGTCAAGCATAAAAATTGGCAGTTTATGAGCAGCTGAACCAGAGGCTTGAAATTCAGGTCCTCCCCAGTTGTTGATACATGTATGTAATTTCCACTGTGACTTCAGAGGTTGGGGAAGAAATATAAATGTACCCCATTCTTCCATACCCTATGGAAACTAAGGGTACCTTGTCCTAATCTTATCTCCAACACCCCACAAAAATAATCCTTTCCCACAAAGAAAGAAGTCTAAGAAAAATCTGTTTAAACAGATTTAAAGATTTATTTGAGGCAAGTCTGAAATAAACAAAACCCTAAAAGGTGTTAGTCTGCAGTTCACCTTCTGTTCTCGTGGCACCTCAAATTAATGGCTTGGGTGTCAGTGTAGGAAACACTTGGCCTCTATGTTGAGGTAGTCACTGCAAAGAAATGTGGGGCACAGTATTCTGTTTAGCAAGTGGGCACATATCCCACAGATTTAGTCATCAAATTTTAGAGCTGATAGTCACAGGTCAACTAATTCGTTTCCCACCCTACCTTTACAGATGAGAAAGCTCAGGGAAGTTCAATGACTTGCCCATGGTTACAAAACTACTCACAGAGAGGCAGTGACCGGATTAGAACCCAATTCCTGCCTTCCAGTCAGTCTTGTGTTTCTTCCCATCGCAAACAGTGATTTCTCAAACTGGGCTAATCACACTCCATGAAGCCCACTCTTAGTCTCAAACCATGGGCCAAGTATTTAATTTGAACTTCCTTTTTTAGAAATCTAGCTTCAAGTAACTCCATAGCAAGATTTACCAGTAAGGCTGCTGCCTAAGGCCTATGCTGGCCAAGTTTCTTGTTTTCACATCCAGAAGCTGGCCAGAGCCTGGCAAATGATGGGCCAAAGTCACCTGCCGCGGCTGGCATCACTGAACTGCAGCAGGTAGAGCCACTTCCTTCAGAACCCACAGGCGACTTCTCAAACAGTGTGTGTGGGCCTGAAAGCACCTTCGGTGGGGCAGCTGCACAGGTGCTGCTTCTGAATGGGGTGGAGGGAGTAGGCATTTAACCTCACGCAGAACTGTGTCCCGCACCTGGACACTTTAAAAATCCTGTGGGGGTGGAGAAGATGTGCACAGGGTGACAGCACATCCCTCTTAATCACCACTCAGTACATGACAGTTCTTCAGATTTCATGCATGATCCCAATTCCCATTTAGGTGAGGTCAAATCACCCTGTAATAGCAGACCAGTAACAGGTATAGCACTAGTTGGAGGACATGAGACGAAGGACAAGAAACAGTTTGCCCTATTACAATTTACAAAGCTTCATTTTCCCCAGCAGTCAAGATCGTGTGCCCTCTATTTCTTCGCGAGGTCAAATGCCTGAACAGGGTCGCAGGTGTCGACAACGACCAGCTCCTCACCGAGCAAACGTTACTTGAGACACGCTCATTTATCACTACAGCGTAACTACAGTTCCGCTTGACGGAGATGGCTTCTGAGACGTCTGTTATTCCACAGAGCAGAAGGAGGACCTGGAAGTGTTGCTCCTATGTAAAAGGACGAGCTGACTGAAGAAACTACTGCAAATTCTACAAACACAAAAATCTTCTCTAGACAGCTGGCTGATGGCTGGAAAAGTCACAGATTTCCAAGAGTCACTGGATTCCAGAAAAGTTGAATTCACTCTTAAAATTTCTTTTTAAAACCCTAATCATAAAGCTCATAATATAATGAAAAAAATCATAGGTAATTGTGACTGCTGCTGGTTGTATTTTTAATTAGTAATACTGGCCATGTTGGGAAGTCTTTAACATGTGCACTTGGGAAATAATCAAAAACTAAAATAATCTACATAATTCTCATACTCATCACAGTTAACAATTCACTATGTTTGACAAAGCAAAACAAAATAAGTAGACTCTGCCTGCAGCAGATCTGAAAATACTGTATTCTACAATCTAAGATCCATTATCTTTTGGTAAAATTATGTAATATAAACTAAAATTGAGTATGCAACTTTAAGAACCACGAACTATTCACAAATGTACAGAAATTTTTAAATGACAGAAACCAGGGAGTAGAATATGTCCCAAATTTTCTGATAAGATTTTTTGCTTTTACTTTGCAAGACGTAACTCAGGAGGAGCTCAAAGGAAAATGCAGCAGGTAAGTCTGGAAGAGCCATCAAAGAGACTTTTACTTTTCGCATGGCCGTGTTCTCTCTTTCCTAGGATGTGTCTCGTTATTACTTTTTGCATGGCCGTGTTCTCTCTTTCCTAGGATGTGTCTCGTTATTACTTTTCGCACGGCCGTGCTCTCTCTCTCCTAGGATGTGTCTCGTTATTACTTTTCCCACGGCCGTGCTCTCTCTCTTTCCTAGGATGTGTCTCATTATTACTTTTCCCACGGCCGTGCTCTCTCTCTTTCCTAGGATGTGTCTCGTTATTACTTTTCCCACGGCCGTGCTCTCTCTCTCCTAGGATGTGTCTCGTTATTCACGAAGCAGGCTCACACGTCTCACTGAAAAGACCATCTTCAACAGCGCAGCGGACCCACTCAAGCGGCTCTCTTGCAACAAAGCCAAAGATAGCAAAATGCAAATTTAGAGAAATACACTTTAAAGCCTATTTAAAGCCAACAGCATTTAAAGGTTCTGTGTCCTAAATACATTTACAAAAATATAATTTTATCAGTTTCATATGGTGTGAACTAGACTACCATTCTCTAACATTTACAATAAATGATTGAACAGTCAATGCAAGGTTGGATTACTAAATAAAGTGGGAGTCAAGAAGTCGATCTTCCTCATATAATAAATAAAATCGCAGCACGTCATGGTCTTGGTTGTCCGATTCTGTTGTTAGTTCCGTATCTACTCGGCATGTTTGTAACACCAGTCCTGAACCCTTGGGTTGCTCCAATCCCTGGAACTCCAAGTCCTTGATTAAGCATGCTGCTATAAGGTACGTGTCCGTGATTAAGACCCAAACCATAAGGCCTTGTTTGTGTGTTTAGAAAAATAACTGGGCTCACATTTTTCCCAGGGGTGTTGAATGAAAATTCTGGAGGTGGACTACTAGGTTTAGTTGGAGTCGAAGTGACAGGGTTCGACTCGTCAGTGCCCTTTAAAGGAGGCATTGGGATCACGTGATGATCTGAAAACTGTAGGACATTCGCCGCCACAGGCCCGGACAGTAAGGCGGGCCTTATCCAGTCATCCTTGAAAATCTGAACAGTCAGAGTGGACACGAGAGTGTACAGCCTGTTGGTCACATGAGCAAGAACCATTTGTTCGTTTGCGTCTCGTCGAATTCTCACGTGCACTGATCCGGCCTAAAAGGGCAAAATCGTAAGAAAGAGACCGCTTAGAATCACACTGCTGACAGTTCCCTCCGAAATGAACATCTTGTTTACGAGTCTGTGGTAACAGTGCTTGGTGTTTTCTTTAACACAAGAGAAAGCTTAATGTCTTGATATTCCTTAAAGACTACTTAGTAGTGATTATCAAGGTAAAGAGTTAATGAAATAATTTGTGAGTTTTTCAATAAAACATGATCTTTTAAAGTATATATACCTGAAGAGAAACCCATGTAGGAGCAAGACAGGCATGTTACAATGTAAGGCAGAATATAAGTAAGTACATAAAAAGTGCAACAGAAAGGCAGAAAAAGGAGATAATTCAAATTGAGAGAGACTTCAGGGAAAAATGACATGTGATCTAGGGTTGATAAACGAATTTCAAAAGGTGGAGACTGGCTTAGGAAATAGCAATGAAAATGATGGCATGTTTGGGCAAGAATAAGCAATATCACTAATATATAAAGAAGTACAAAGACTTCAGGAGGCAGAAAAAGAATAAAAAAAAGACAGGAGGAAAAGAAGAAACAAAGAAAGAATGGAAAGAAGAAAGGTAAGTAATGGGGTTAAAAAGAAAGGCTAGAAGAGGTAGCTGAATATCTTAAGTTTTAACAGCAGCAATAAAACAGCAACAGAGTTCTATAAAATTGTATGTATCGATGACTGCCAATTGCATAGAAAATGATTGCAACGGCCTAGATGAAAGTGAAGAGGTCTAAGATGGGACGGAGGGGGTCAGAGAGGGACAGATGGATTCACGATGTTTCAGGGACTAGTAGCAGGAGGACTTGATACCCAATCGAATGTGATGGATGAGGGAGACAGACCGTCAGAGAGGATCTCAAGGTTTCTAGCCCAGGTTACTAGGAGGACAGGGAGCGCCGGGCATTACAAGAAGGGTAAGAAGTCTGGTTGTAAACTTGAGAAAACATTTGTCATACATTATATTTTTAAAGTAGATAATAAAATAGTAGTTACAATGATCATGTTTTGACTAAAACACACACATACAGAGAAATATCAAGCACGATAGCACATACCTCTAGATGGTAGAATTATTAAGGATTTTTATTCTTGACTTAGTTATAAGTTCTAGTTTTTCTAACAATTGGGTAGCATTTGTATAATAAAAACTTAAATAAAAATAAATAAAAATATAATTAAATAAAATATCCAACAGATATTCCATGTTGATTTCTAGATAAACTCAGATTTTAAAAACAGAAAAAGTAGAACAAAGCACAAACTGCAGGTAAATTGGCCAGTTGGCTTAGTTAAAATGTGTGAATCTACAACCGGAGTCGTAGTAATTATTATCAATCATGAGCTAGAGAAAATATCTATATTGCATGAACGTGACAAGCCATGTCTAGAAATCAAGGCCATCCCCCTTCCCTTTGCCGCGGGCATCTCACCGCTGTCACTACGCAAACCTGTGAGAGATGCTGTGTTCTTTCAGTCTCCCCACAAACCAGAGCAGGGCAAGTGAGAGCCACTTCTGAGTATGAGCTTGGGCAGTCGGCTATGATCGTGGTGTCTGCGTTCCTCTATGCTTTTGCAACAACTATTCTTGGCAGCTCAAGAGCTTGCTTTAACAAGCTCCTTGGTCTTCGTTAGGCACTGCAGCATCAGTGTGGTTGTTAGGTGGCCAAGTTCTGACGAGCTGAGATGACTGCATTCTCTGTGTTGATAAGCCACCAAGCTTAACCAACACTTGCCGACTAACTTAGTGACATCAGTATGATGAAAAGAGTGGTTAGGACTGAACTACATCACTGGAACAATGTAAACCGGTACAACCATTTTGGAAAGCAATTACGCAATTGGCATCAAAAGCAACAAAAAGTGTAATATTGTTTTACTAACAAAAATTCCCTTCTAAAAATTCATCTTTTAAAAACAAATACTGATTGACTTTTTATTTACTGAAGGAAAGACCAGTGCTGTTTCAGATGCTTGGGTTACCTGAGGTTTCTACGTGGCCAGGGACATCAGCATGCCAGTGTCTTGAGCCCCTTCTCTGCCCCGCCCCCCCCCTGAGCTCCACCTGGACCTAATGCACCACCTACTTTGAGGAGAAGCACCGCTTTAACAGTGGGAGGACAACTACCACTCCAATGGGAATTCTGAGAGTGCCCTAGCCCATTGGGCGCTAGGACACATCACTACTGAAGCTTCCATTGACTTCTATGCACAAGAAGTGGGCTCCAGGGCCTCTTGGCCTTTGCCTCAGGCTACCTAAAGACAGATGCATGCAGCTCAGGATGGTCCCAGACAAGAAGCAGTCTTTGAGTCTCCAGCCATTCCAGGCAAGACTGTGTGGTGCAGATCCAATGAGGTGGTGTGGCTGCATCTGTTCAGGTCCATGCTGGGACTTGAGCTGCTTTAGGGACTACCACCCCCCACTTCTTTTCTCAGATAATTTAGTTCTGGAGGCTGGAGTTCAAGATCAGAGTGACTGAAGACCAGCATGGTTGGCTGAGGGCTCTCTCGCACTTCTCAGACCTTTAAGTGTCATCCTCACATGGAGGAAAACCTAAAAATTAATCTTAAGGAATACCTGCAAGTACATACAAAGATTATGCAAGAAAAATATTCACCTCAGCCTGGTTTATATGGGAACAATAGAAAACAACTTGTGCAATAGAGGGATAATTAAATAAATTACAGCATATTCATATCATGTAAAACTCTGCAGCTATTAAAAATTATGTTGGGATTCTTGGTAGAGAGCAACAGTGGTGGCACTTTTTGGAAATGTCCTAACTATCCCTATAAAAACTTAGAAACTTAAACTGAGAAACTTAAGATAGCAAATCTAAAAACCTATGAACAACATTTACAAAAAACTAGCTAACACAGTACTCTTAAGAAACTCCAAACACAAGCTATAGACCTGCAAGGTATTGGCATCTGCAGAGGAGGAAGCGACAGGGCATCTGACTGACCTAAAAACCCCAAAGCAGTAAACCTGTACTTAATGGAAATCTAGGACAGTGAATTTGAGACAGGCAGCTGGGTCTGCAAGAAGATATGAAGAGCTGAAGTAGTCTGAACCCTGGAGCTCTCAAGAGTAACCAAGCAAAGCTCCACATGAAGAAGAAACAACCTGGAACAGAATCCCAATGGAGCGGCACAGCAGAGACAAAGGATAAAGAAGGTTCAGGTCCAAATGGAAGAGAGCCAGAGCCGGGGAAGGAAAGAAACCTTCACTTCACAGACTCATCAGAAGAGGGAACTCTAGAGCCATGAATTTAGACATACTACCTTAAACCACTCCTTATTTTTAAGTGCAGGAAAACGAATTTCACACATGAGTAAAAAGGAGCAATAGAAAAGGACTGAATCTAAATCTTGCACAAAGTTATTATTAGAAAAAAAGGAAGTACAGAAAAGATAACTAGGAAGAGCTACCTACAAAATGGATGAGAACTATACCCCACTTTATCAAAACAAGCCAAAAGATATGACATGAGAACAATATAAATCAAAATTAGAAAATCTCAGCAATGAGATAATTAGAAACATTTAAAAATCACTTTAGAAATGAAGACCGAACTACAAAAAGTACAAAAGCAAGTACACAACCAAGTGCACTGCAACAGAAAAGGCGAAAAGAAGGAAAGTTTCAGAATCTAAAGGAAACGCTGAGAAAATAGGGAAAAAAGGCAAAATCCAACATAATTACAATAGAAGTTCCCAAAGAAGAAAATCAAAGCAAGAGACTAAATATTAAAAACGATAATTAAAGAAACCTTTCCTGCCCTGGCTGGTGTGCCTCAGTGGACTGAGCGCTGGCCCGTGAGCCAAAGGGTTGCCAGTTCGAGTCCCAGTCGGGGCACATGCCGGGGTTGCGGACCAGGTCCCCTGTTGGGGGCCTGGTGAGAGGCAACCACACACTGATGTTTCTCTCATTCTGTTTCTCCCTTTCTCTAAAAATAAATAAATAAATAAATAAATAAATGAATAAATAAAATCTTTTTTAAAGAAAAAGAAAACTTTCCTGAAAGTTTACAAAAACTGTTTTTAAATAACATTGAAAGAGTATACTGCATACCTGAAATAACTGATCCAGAATGATCAACACCAAGACACTCTAGTAAAATGACTAGGTGTAATACTACTACTACTACTACTACTACTACTACTACTACTACTACTACTACTACTTTGGGCATCTAGGTAAAAAGATCAAGTCACATATAAAGGGAATAAAAAACCCAAACCAGACTGTGAGTCACCAGGCTTTTATTATAACAATACTTTATGCCAGAGGTAAATGGAATAATATATTTAAGAAACTCAAGGAAACAAAATATGTGCTAGGATTTTATATCCAGCCAAAATGATTTTCAAGTATAATATCCACAACTGTTTTCAACATTCAGGAATTTAGGAACTGTTCCCCACAGCCCTTCCTGAAGAATTTACTAGAGACGAGTTTCAGATACCCAAATGCCGAGAGAGGAAAGAGCAGGGGAACGTGGAGAGGGGCAGCCATGTTTCCACTGACAGAGAGCAGGCCCGAAACTGAAGACTGTAACTTGGATGACACCGTTGAGCTGCTGGGCCAGCCCAAATCTGCCTGCCTCCGGAATTTGTGTTATGTTAAAACACAAAACAAAATGAATCTTATTTTTTTTAATTAGAAGAGTGATATTTGGTGATATGAAAACCTGTTCATGGGATGTTAAATGAATAGAGCACGTTATAAAACAGCATAATCTAATTTTCTAAGGAGAATAAATGTATCAGCATAAACACCAAGATATCAACAGCAGTTTTCTCTACATGGTAGGATTATGGTGATTTAACTTTTCTGGATACTTTCTTTATTTTCCTCACATTCCCGACACAGAAAAGAAGCCACGCCACAACAGGGTGTCTCTGGTAGTGAGTCCAAACTGGACCAGAAACGTGGAATTTCATGCTGCAGCAAGTTGTATTGTTATAACTCTAACACATTCAGCGAAATCTCCAAAATTAGAACTGCAATTAAGAAGAAAACTGCACCTTCTGCAACACTTCACACTCAGGAATAGGTGACTATGAATTTGTCTTCTCTGGACAGTTCGGTATTAAGATCATTTGGTTTGGAAAAAAAAGAAAAGAAAAACATCCCTCTATTAATCTCCATTAAGTTTCTGAATCCATCTACATTTCAGACTCTACTGAACAAAAATGGGAATCAAAGGATCTATAAACATTTTCAAGAAGTACTTTTTTCAGTTTTGAAAATTATAAATTATGTTTTAAATTATAACTAAAGTAATATATAGAAAACATACCAATGAGCCAAAACCTAGGGTCCAAAAATGCTCGTTTCGGACTTCCAGAACTCCATCCAAGGTTGACACCTGATCAAAAACACGGAAATAGGGTTGCTTCTACTTGACATACCCAACTATGCATGGACATGACAGGGCCAAACCCTGCACCAGGACACTCGTTAGCCAAGAGAAGTCCCAGACCATTCACTTAACAGACCATTTCTGCTTGTTCAGTAGAGCAAAGGCCTTATTTCTCCAGTTTCCTGTCTACACCAATCCTTTTAAAGTCAGGTCTTTGCCCCTCCCACCCCACCTTCTTCAATGGTGTGTGCTTCTTTCCATTTTATCAATATGACATGTATTTATACTCAGCACTTGTGCTCTCTGTTGTTTTCCTCCTCTATCATTTCTTTCTCTGAATTCTCTTTTAACAAATTCCTGCACCACAATGCATGTATTTGGATGTGGGCCCCACGGAAATTCCAAGGTCACAGCGTGTGGCCCGCTGGTGCAGTGGTGCAGGCTCCACTAGCCGAGACGCGTGGCCAGCTACAGTGGGAAAAAATGGCCTTTGTGATACCAACAACCAGTAGTTTAAAATGCTCTCAACAACCAAATAATTCAATTATCTTGTCCCTTCATTAGTTAACAGGTGGAAATTTATAACAATAATAAAACCCACAGGACGTTAGGGGGTGAAGCAATGAACAGATTAAAACGGGTTTTAACTTAGTCAAACTCCTAGGTGTGAAAATAAAATCATAAAAGCACTATGCACTAAAATCACAGCGCTTATATAGGTAGCAGGGTGGTCCTTAGACCATTACCTTCCACATTTACTGCAAGTGAATTTGGCCTCCAGACCGAACAAAGATTCCTCAATCTTTCTGCTTTTGTCACTGTTATGTCCCCTAATGAGTTAAGAACACAAACTCCCTTAAAATCTAGATAGGGATGAATAAAGTATTATTTGTACCCACTCTTTGTATCTCTAATTATATATTTAAATGATTTTATTTATCATCCCATCTTACCTCTCTGATAAGTTTGTCCAACTGACCTATAACATGAGGTGGTGTTGTCTGGGGAAAAAATAAAATAAGTATCAAGGGCGATTTTTGCAACAATGGTCCAGAAACTGACAATATTGCATCTTATACCAAACCGTGCTTTGTTTGACATGTGCCCTACCACGATTTGGGGCGACATCAAGAAGCAGCTCATGCTCTTTGCAGCTCACAAAGAAGCTGCTGTTGCTAGGGCCAAATAAGGCTTAAAGAATCAACCAATCAAAATAATCAATCAACAAAAAATTCTTAAGAAGGTAACATTTTGTACAGGGTATATAGCACTACACAACTATTACCTTATTGTTATTATCGGCCCTAAAGACAGATACTACCCGTAAGTTCCAGAAAAGGCATGAGACACAGACAGAGGGAAGAGTCGTGCGCGCAGACACATCCAGTGCGGGGAGACTATCTCTCCACGCAGGTCCTGCCCACAGGTGTTCCCATTGTTTCAGTAAGCAATAATTTACCATTTCAATTTTAAGCTTGAAATTTAAAATTCACACTGATTCAACCACAGGAAAAAAAAACCACCACCATAAACATTATACAATAGCCTGATTATACAATAAATGTATACAAATTTATTAAAGGAAAATAAATATCTAAAAAAAATTTTAAGTAACACTGTTTTTACTTGAAACACTATTAGAGGCCATTTTTAAAATTTTTTGAGTTTTACATTACAAATATAGGAAGCTTTGTGCCGATTTTATGGGTCAATGTAATTTCATCTAGTTCTTAGTATAAAGATTTCAGAGATTATGATTTGGCTTCCTTTCCAATAGGGCCCTCCGACAGCTAAAAGTCTCACAATCTGGAGGGAGAGCGTGGCTAATGCCCACATGCACACTGACAGACCCTTACCTGAAGTAGCACCTTCCCGCTGTACACGCTCATGGGGTACATAGTGCCAAAGGTCATCAGGGCGATGGCTATGGCAGAGGCGGTGTCTACAGCAAAATAATTACTGGAAGGAAAAAACAATTCTAAATCGCTGCTTATCACTGAATCTACCAGACATTAATTACCTAAAGCAAAAGGACTGTTTTATCACAAGTGGTTCCTAACGGCAATGGGGGCATCTCAAAGAAAAACAAAGAATTTTCTAAGTCCTTTCTCTCCAGAGTTTAGTGGAAAGAAACCCTAATAATTATGTTAATTAAGGTGAAGAGAGATGAAGAAAAAAGTGAGCATTTCCCTACTATTCACCCAATCTACTTGTCAACTAGAAAGATTTCACGTTCCTTTGTTGCAACAAATAAAACCCTTCAAATAGTAATCAGTGATACACTAACAGAGCTCATCAGTGACTGCATCGATTTTCCTGTGAACAATAACTTTTAAATATCTACTACTGAAATTTTCAAAACTGCGCAGGAATTTGACACGGTGTTTGCTATAGCAGCATTGTGACTGAAGTGCGACACCCCGACAAGAGTGTGGATGGCCCACTACAGCAGACCGAAGTGCTGACAGCTGCAAGCACACTTTTTAACTTTTTCCCACGTGCTGGGGACAGAAATACGAGTAAGGCATAGCTCCCGCCTCTGAAACAGCAGGAGGTACACATGTGGAAAATGCAATAAAGCCCTCTGCGTGCAAAGAAGAAGTCCCTACAGGGACTCATGGATGCGCAAAGGAGTGAGTGTAGAGACTACGAGGGTAGAGGGAATCCAGAAAGGCTAAATATAAAGAGGTGACATTTGAGCTGAGCCTTCAAAGAAGAGTGAGATGATGGAAGAAGACAGCGTAGACAGTGAAAGCAGCAATGAGTACGGCCCCAGCCAGGTAGCTCAGTTGGTTAGAGCACAGTCCTGACACACCAAGGTGGCGGGTTCGCTACCTGGTCAGTGTACATACAAGAATCAACCAATGAATGCATAAATAAGTGGAACAACACATCGACGTTTTTCTCTCTCCCCCTTCCTCGCTCTCAAAAATCAATAAAATTTAAAAAAAAAATAAAACAGCATGCACAAGAGCATACAAATCTTGATGTGGCAACAAACTAAAAATAGGAGAGATGGATGGCTGGTAAGGTTTATAGGAGCTTTATTATACTAATGACTTTTAATTTTTTTAAATATGCAAAGGAGAGTATTTTACTTTTGGGTTTTTCTTAAAGATTTTATTTATTTATTTTTAGAAAGAGGGGAAGGGAGGGAGAAAGAGAGGGAGAGAAACATCAATGTTAGAGAGATACACTGATTGGTTGCGCCCCCAACTGTGGACCTGGATGGCAACCCAGGCATGTGACCTGACTGGGAATTAATTGAACCAGTGACCTTTTGGTTTGCACGTCAGCACTCAATCCACTGAGCCACACCAGCCAGGGCAGAGGGGAATATTTTGAAACAGGAAAATATGTCTGGCATTGAAATTTTGAATGATCACATTAGTAGGAAAATGGTGGAAAACCAGAGATGGGTGAGAATGAAAAAGTAAAAGACCAGAAGACGACTATTCTAGTTAGACCAAGGAAATGATGATAAAGGTCTCAGTTTGGGAAGCAGCAATGAGAATGAGGAGGGGACAGAAAAATAAATATTAAAAGAAAGATAAACAATACTACATTATAAGACTGTTTATAATAGCCAAGATGTGGAAACAGGAATATTGTACAGCTATTTAAAAAAAAAAAGAAATCCTGCCATTCGCAACATAATTGGACCCTGAGGGCATTATGCTAAGTGAAGTAGTCAGAGAAAGATAAACACTATATGGTCTCATTAATATCTGGAATCTAAAACAATCAAACTCATAAGAAACAGAGAATAGATCAGTGGTTGCCTGAGGCACGAGTGTGGGGTGGGGGAAAGGAGAAAGGTGTCAAAGGAACATGGGAAAATAGGTTCCACTGAGGTGGATGTGAATAGAAATCACTAAGATATGCCTTTTGAATTCAATATAGATCTGGGTTAGAAATAAAGGTTTTGGATACATACAGAATGTGATCTCCCAGGAGAGTGTACAAAACAGTAAAAAGAATAATTTAAGGACCGATTCCAATTAACACTAATATTTAAGGGGTAGGTAGTCCAAGAATGATATGTTATGAAATGTTAATTAAGCTTAGAGCAGCTGTAAAGTCGATGTCCCCAAAGGCTTGCTTTTTAAAAAAATTGCTTCACACCTACTTCTCTCCCCTCTCTCAGGAATAGCAAGCTATTGCTTATTTCCCTCTTCCTGTCCTCTTCTGTTCTACTCATTAGGTCAGCCGCTCATTAGTTCTCATCAGGGACTAATTTGGCATTGCAGATTGCAGTGGAAAACACACAGCTCATCAGCAAACACGCTGTGAGCTTAACCCCCATCCACCCCGGTGATGCCCTTACTCGTCAGGGCCCAGGAACAGAAACACACTTGACAGAAATGAAAAGTACTTACTTAATTTCAATGAGCATATATGTAACACAAAGAGCAAACGCTCCAGCGAGGTCAATCAAGACAAACGGATTCATTCGGGGAAGGAAGACGCTGCTCAGCCCTGGAATGATCCCACACACGCTGAGAGCAAAACAGACAGAGCGTTCATCAGCAGAACCCATGTGATGCTGTGAAAATCGGGTAAAAGGCGACTTGTGTTTCAGCGTCACAGATCTTTTAAAGAAAGTAAAGAGGATTTGGCCACAAAGCTCTCTCACTCAGAAAGCTCTTTTTTGTATCATCAACTAAAAAGAAAAAGGAAGAAAAAGAATCTAATTTGTGAGATTAATGTATTAGCCTCAGCAAATAAATTGTGTAAGGTACAATGACACATGCCTGTCTTGTGAATTCCTTTAAAATCACGTCTGTCGTGAAATCCCAGGACATCTTACCTTCGACTAAGGTCCGCGACGTGCTCCTGAAGCCAGCTCGTACTAGCAGCTTTAACAAGAAAAGACTTACATTATCTATTTAGAAGAATAAATCACTACCAGAAATACATGATTTAATTTTCAAAACAAGTTTGGCAACAATCCACATAACATCACAAAAGGATGTTATTCCTCAAATATAGAACTCTCCTTTTTAATGCCTTTACGATACTAAAGCAAAAAGTTTCAACAATATGTAGTTGACCTGAAGGAATTAGTGAACTTACATATATCATTACTGCTACTCATTTGAAGTTTTGAGGGCACCTTTACTGTAGAGCAGTTTCCTAACCAGTGTGCTGAGAGTGGTTACATATACTCAGCTCTCAGAGGGCCAGATGGGGACCTGGCTACATCCAAAGACCCTCACTAGTTAGTGTCCCTGGACAAGCAGACTCAAGGCTCAAGTGTCCACTTACATTTATCCCAGAGTTCTGGGAATATTCTTTTTTTCTAAGTGCATTTTGATTAAAATAAAGAAAAAAGAAAAGATCGATAAGCCTTGCACAGAAGCCAGTATAGTAGAACAGTTAAGAGCAGCCTCAGATGCAGGGAAACCCGACTTCCAATTCCAGCTCCGCCCCTAACTAGAGGTGTGGCCGGGAGCAGCTGACTTAGTGTCTCAGAGCTTCAGTGGAAAAGGGGGCAATAAAATAATTTACCACATACGGTCACAGGGAGAATTAAATGGGCTATTCCATGTACAGCATTTAGCACAATGCCTGGCAGATACTATTTTCCACTCAAATTTCAGCTAATGTCACAAATCTTGATGTTTCGGGGAACTTTCATTTCCAACTAATAAAAATACCAACTAAATAACTTTTTTGGAAATAAATTTTGCAATATATATCAAAGCCTTTAAAAATATTGTATTTTTAATCCATTTGTAATTTCTTCTCTGAGAATTTATCCTACAGTAGAATCATAAATCTGTACAAGATACTTAATACAAATAAGTTGATTAGAGCATTATTTGTAAAAGTTGGAAATGTGTAAGAACAGACAAATGTTTAAAAATATTCCTATGATGCAATATCACAAAAGTACTTTTTTTCTTTTTAACAGGAGAAAATCAAAGTTTAATACATGTGCATGGGTAATTCACACAGATCAGATAAATCCATGAAAATTCTAAACACAGTGAAGCAACACTGGGTACATAAAACATTTTTGGGCAAAGGAGAAAGGGGGCAAGGGGTATTACATTTCACAGGTGAGAATGGGTACTTTACAGGCAGGTGAGGAAGAGCAGAACACGCCTGCCAGGCAAATCCTTGGGAGGCGACTTAGAAACAAAGGGACACAGTGGGTACCTAGCTAGAAGCCCTGGCCCAAGTCCCTCCTATGTACCACACTTGATTCAAATTAGACTAAAGTCACATCCCAAATTCTCCTTCTGGAAGCAGGTTTCCCTGTCTGAATCTTTAAGGCAGGAAAGGGTTGCGGGTCAAAAGTTCTTTGAGTCTTTTTGTTTCTTAAACAGGTTCAATCAATGTCCTAAAAAGCAAGGAAGCATTTTTTTCAGAATATTTAATGAGGTAATACTCCAGATACTGTTAATGAGGAGGAAAAGGCATAAAATTGTAAATCCATGTAATTATAAGTATGCGAAGATATGCACATGTGCATAAAAAATAAAAGGGTAAAACAGGTTAGCGGATGTTATTTCAAGGTCATGATATTATCGATATTCCTTTTCTTCTTGTATCTTTCTGATCTTTACAGAGATATTGTTTCTAAATATCTGTATCTTTTTAAAATTTCTGGCATGAGCAGTATACTATTTTAATAACAAATTTTTTCAAAATGACTCTGGTCATAAATTTTCAAGTTCATGCAGTAAATTCTTAACTCTCACCCATACAAATATAACTCCGATTTCATGACACTCACGAAGTTGTTTCAACTTGAACGGGCATTTCAGAAAGTGTTCTTCTCTTGACTGCTCTGGTGTTCAAGTCTGTGAGACCTAAAAAGACCCTGCACTAGCTCTGCTTCAAAATGCAGGTCTGTGCCCACAGCCTGCTTTTGTTTCTGCCTCACTTCTTCATCAATCAGTGCTTCACCCTTTGTGGGTTAGACCTCTGAAGTAAATCAGTCTGTATTTTTAAAGACTTGAAAATAAAAGGATATTTCAAAAGAAAAAAGTTTTGCTACTTTCAAATATATGTCCACCCACCATAGCCAAATAGAAGTACCTGGGAACTTATTTAATTAACAGAATTCAATTCTTTTCAATGAACACATCAACTATTCTAAGTTTCCTGATGCTTCTAAAATGCTCGCAATAGACTTTTTGCAGGTAGCTTATACACCTAAAACCTCATTCGTGCTATTCGGCAAATCTAATTTTTCATCCGATTTTAATTTAATGTATGTCAGTCCTACCTGTTTTTAAATAATTAAGTTTGAACTAATTAGATTTTGTTTTATACATCTCTCCTTAAAGATGACTTTGAAAACCTTTGGGGTAGTTCTTTCTTCTCTTCAAAATATATTTTCTCATTGATTTATAAGTTAATGAAACAAACAAAAGACTTGTTTTTATGAGAGATTAATTAAGTTTTTTATTAATCACAAAAAACATACCTTCAGAGACATAAGCAAAAGGTTTATTCCGAATAGAAAGCATCGTGAACAGGTTGAAAGAAAGAGCCACAAAAGTACCGACCAACAACCTTCCCCTACAAAAGAATGACAATAACATTCGCCATTATGTTTTTCCTCGACACTATCAACATAGATTTCAGCCTGCAGGGAGACTGAGAAAGAGATGGGAAGGTGGAGCTGTCTGCTTCTACGGTTTGGTATAGTAGGGCCAGAGTCTGCACTTGGTTTCCAGCCCTCTAACCCATGTCCTGTGCACCGCTGCTCCACCTAACACAGGACAAAACCAGACTCTAAGCATTATTATTATCGTCCTACAGGAAGCTGCTGTTACCAATTTGTATACATGTTAATGGTATTTGGTTTATAGTACACTGGACAGGTCAGAATGTCCTAAGTTAAACTGACCAAAATAGGTGAAGCCCGTATAGTTGGCAGCTGTGTGGAAGATAACAGCAATCCCATCTTTTCTGCAGGTGCTACTAACAGATTTTGAGAAACAAATTTTATATTATCGAAGAGCAGATGGGGTTGGCTTAGTGTGCTGACCTGGGCCTGGAAACGAGGGACCTGAAGCCAGGGCAGAGAGGCCTTCGTCTGCAGTGCAAGGGAACACACAAGGGTGAGGAGGAGCCTGGGGACTTGGAGCTTTTGTTGGTGCAGTATCAGTGAAATGTATACTGCCCTACTCCCCACTCTAACACTGGCCAAAGTAATAGTTGTTTAACAATGCGCCAATCACGTCTGGGAATTAAGCTTAGTAGTAATTATACGTTATGGCAAAAGCAAAATCTTACGTGTGTATCTCGGGCTGCTCCAAAAAGCGTTCTGCACTAAAAGAAAGAAATACGAATTAAATGAGTCCTATAAGTTATAAAATAAAAAAGCTTTATTAAACACATGGTTAACTCAAAAATTTCACAAAATCTTTAATATAACCAACTGCTGGTTATCAGCAGGGGTGAGGCAAGGAGACTCACAAATTACCCTCGATATGTAATGTTAATCCTTCTCTCCCAAACCTGTTTCAGTGGGTCTGCAGTACTCAGCATTATGACACAGCTCACGACATCCCTTCCTTCCACCCACACCTACCTATAGCTGGGTTTAGTAGCTTCAAAGAGGTAATAAAAGAGGGTGAAAAAAAGGGAGAAAAGTCTGAAATATGAAGAAATTGTACTACCAACCCTCCAGCACTGCTCTTCCTAATTTGCATGCCCTACAAACCAAATTCTCTCACTGGGTTCTTTATGTTCCGAATGATGGCACGGGTGGAATTTAGAATGACAGTAACATCATATACAAGTGTACCTTTCTTTTAATATAAAGAGAGCTCCCAACTGTGCCAAGACTGTGGAGGCAAATACAGCCAGGACTTCTAGTCTTTCGAATCTGAAATCAGAAAGTTCATTAGATCGGCATTATTCTTTCAACCCACAAACCAGCACTTACACAACACATTTACGTTCCTTTCTTCACTCACTCAGTACACACATATGCTTACTATAAGCCAAACACTGTTATGGACTTTCTAGAATGATCAACGGAATATAGAGTTTCTAGAATGATCATCACAGATTAAAAAGAGTCTCTATTTGTACAACATATATTCCCAGAGACTCACATATGGCTCTTATTTTTCTAATAATAACATTATCTAATTAACAGCTAACACTTCATTGACCCATCTTGGATTAGATACTGGTCAAAGTGCTGAACATATTACCTCTTCTAAACTTCCCACCCCTTATGAGGGTTACTTTATCCTCTTAAAAAGAGTGAGAGAGACAGAACTTGAAACACAAAGAGAAAAGGTAACTGTTTAAAGTCATATATCTAGCACAAACAATAAAAAAATAAAAAAACCGAGGGGGGAGCATTTGAAGCAGAGGAAAGCTTGTCCAAAGGCCTTAACCCAGGAATGAGCTGTGTTCAAATTACAGAAAGACAGTGTGATATTGAGGGCATGCAAGTGATTACATAGGCAGGGTCCGGCTCACATAAGAGCTTTGTAAATTGGGGAAAGGGGTCAGGGTTTTATGCTAAGGACGATGGGAAACAACTGGGTGGGTCTGAGGAGACTGACAGCATGATTTAGGTTTAGAAAGGAAAACTTCTGTCTAATTTATGGGGAAATGGACTATGGGGGTAAGAGCAGAGCCACGGGGACCAGTTAGGATGACTGGTTAAGGCAGAAATGAAGGGAGCCTGATTAGGATGGTACTAGTGCAGACAGAAATGGGGGTGGAGCAGATTCTGGATGTGCTTTTAGTTTACCTGACATAACCTGCTGATGGAGAGAAGTGGGTGGTGAGAGAATAATCCAAGGACAATGCCTAGAATTTTCTGCTTGAGCAACTGAGTGTTGGTGTATTTCCTAAGATGGAAGAACTGTAGAGAAACAGGTTTTCGGGGTAGAAAACAAGAATTCTAGCCTAAGCCTAAGACGCCAATTAGACATCTCAGTGAAGCTGTCAAGAAGGTAGTCTGACATGAAAACAGATCTCAGAGATGAAGAACTAGATTCTGGAAATACTAAATACAGAATTTTCAAGCTATGCAACTGATTAAAATTAATCTGAATGCTTAATTTTGTTGTTTAATTGCTCCCTCCTTCCCCATTCACTCTAAGCAAGAGGGCCAAAATGGAAGCTGTCATGTCCTTACTTGACCTTGTCTCCTGGCCACAGTAACTGATTTAAAGACTAACATCTGTTCCAACCCAGACCAATCAACAGTTCTTTCTCATGCTTTTCTGAACTAGAGCTAAGGAAGAGTCCTTTCCTTTCTAGGCTGAAGGTAAAAAGGAATGAGTCAGGGTCTGGCTGGGAGTTAATCATTTCAGGACAGTGGAAGAAAGTAGTCTGAGAAGCTGAACGTGAAACGCAGAGAAAAGCAGGCCTGGGGAATAAGAGAAAGACAATGACCCGAGGGCTCTAAACCCTGTTCCAGTTACCTCAGTCTTCCTACATTTTGGTTACTAAACTACCCAAGTCTCCATTTTGTCCCCCAAACTAGTTTTGAGTCAGATTTCTGTCACTTAACACTGAAAGCCTTGACTCAGAAGCTCAGACTCCCATATACAGATTCTATGGCTGATGACTGATTATCACAGTGAGAGTCCAACCCTACGAAATTTCAGTGACACTCACATCTTCATTCTGCATTAACATCTCAGTTTAACTTGTCCCACAGATTAAGTAAAAAAAAAAAAAAAAAATCCAAGAAACAAACAAAATCCCTCCCTAATTTTGTTCAAGTAAGCATAATCCCAATGAATGGTATGGTGAAGAACGGTAAGTTTGGTCCAGGAGTTTCTTCTTCTTTTTTTTAAAATTAAAATTGTATTTATTTTTAAAGAGAAGGAAAGGGAAAGAGAAAGAGGGAGAGAAACATCAATATGTGAGAGATACATGGATCAGATGCCTCTTGCACACCCCCAACTGGGGATGTGGCCCGTAACTCAGGCATGTGCTCTGACTGGGAACTGAACCAGCGACCTTTCAGTTCCCAGGCCGGCCCTCAATTCACTGAGCTACACCAGCAAGGGCAGTCCAGGAGTTTCTTTACCAATGTAAAATTCTTCAAGCTGTTTCCTTGAAGTTGAAATGAACTCACATTTTTCTAACATATATCTAAAAACTTCCAATACAAAAGAGTATCTTCCAATTCCCAGTATTTTCTAAAACTACAGAAACAGAAATCTCAAATTCTTTGTTACTCCATTGCTATAAAAAATCCAGTCTTAAAGTAAAAATCCATCTCTACCACTGCATTTATGTTAAAACGTATCAATTTATTTTAATATCTAAAAAATACAGTTACATGAAAATTCTATTTTCCATAAGTAAAATGAAAGATTCCCCAAATATGAAAGAACTTAATTTGAAATTATTATGTTAATATTTGTTTTATAAAATAGAAAACATAATGTGAATATTTTATTTTAACATGATAAGTTCAAATATTCATGTTTCTTATCTGAATCCACTTGGAAGATCCTTTTCTACCTACTTTTGCTATTTGATTATTCCACTAAGCAGACATTTTTTCTAGAACTACTCTAGCCAGCTCTGTATTGCTTAATATCATTATTATTGTTAGCAATAAGTTAGCAGAAAATAAAGTAATTTGAACTTACCCAAATGAATAGACAGGGCTAGGTTTCCTCATCATTACCCAGTAACTTATTAAAAATGTCATTAAACTAAGTAAAAAAAAAAAAAAAAAAT
>VMDR010010039.1:0-31834 GCA_007922815.1 Macrotus californicus | reverse complement strand
ATTTGCGACCAAATTCAACCAAGTCTGTGAGCATCCTGATTACCAGTGTTTTGAACTGTGCGTCTGATAGGTTGGCTATCTCTTCGTCACTTAGTTGTATTTTTTCTGGCGGTTTGATCTGTTCTCTCATTTGGGCCATTTTTGTTGTCTTGGCGCGCCTGTTACGTAGTAAGGGGCGGAGCCTTAGGTGTTCACCAGGACAGGGCGGCCACGTCGCTGCGTTGTGACGCTGTTTGTGGGGGAGGGGTCTGAAGGGAACAATGGCGGCCGCTCCGCTCCCTGCCGGTCACCAGTCACTTTCCACACTACTCACAGTCCAACGGGGCCCCTCTGGTGCTGGCTCCGGTGCTGATCCCCGGTGGGAGGGCTGTGCACGCTCCAGGACCCTGTGGGTCTCTCCAATGAGCTCTCCCGTGAGGCCGGGAGTTTCTCCCGTTGCTGCCGCCTCAACCCCCACAGGAGTTTTCAATCAGAGGCTTTGAGGCTTCACCTCCCGGCGCCGGAACTCTGGGCCGCGGGGTCCGTCCCGCTCCCGAGCCGTTCCTCCCCGTTTATCCTCACGAGGGAGTGGGACGCCCGGTCCACAGCCGCCACCTCTCCCGGCCAGCCGCGCCTTTCCCAGATCCACCAGCCGCCACCCCGCCACGTGAGTCCTCTCTGCCCCTCCTACCGGTCTGGATGTATGTTTCTTAGTTTCTTGGTTGTCGGACTCCCATACGGTTCGATTTTCTGTCAGTTCTGGTTGTTTTTTCTTTTAAAATTTGTTGTTGTCCGTCTTTTGGTTGTGCGAGGAGGCACAGGGTGTCTACCTACACCTCCATCTTGGCCGGAAGTCTCAGGCTTGGGAAGTTTTGATCGGGGCATTCAGTGGCCCCAGAGCATAGTCTAGATCAAGTGTGAGGTCACAGGCTCCATGTGGTCATGGCCTCAACCCCACAGAATTCTCTGCCTGTGAGGAAGGACATGGTGCATGGCCCAGGGCTACGAACAAATCCAGTATCTCCACAAGGAATTTGTATGGAAATCATCAGCCTCCCATTCCCTTCCCATAAGGCCTCCTCTCCAGGGGCCACTTCTTCCCCTTTGTGCGGTAGGCAGAATTCTAAGATGGCCCCTGCGATGATTAGTTTTGCGTGTCGACTTGACTGAGCCACAATGTGCTCAGGTGTTTGGTCAAACATTATTCTGAGTGTTTCCCCAAAAGTCTTTTTGGATGAGATTAACATTTAAATTGGTAAACTGAGTAAAGCAGATTGCCCCACCCCAATGTGGGTGGGTGGGCCTTAGCCAATCAGTTGAAGTCCTGAATAGAACAAAAGGGTTGACCCTCCTGTGAGTCAGAGAGAACTGCTCCGGTCTGACTCCCTTCGAGCTGGGACATTGATTTTTTCTGCCTTCCGACTCACACTGAAGCCTTGGCTCTTCCCGGGCCTCGAGGTCACTGACCTTCAGACTGGAGCCACGTCATTGTCTTTCCTGGGTCTCAGGCCTTCAGATCTGAACTAGAATCACACTAGTGGCTCTCTGCGTCTCCAGCTTGCCAACTCACTCTGTAGCTCTTGGGACGTGTCGGTCTCCACAATCACATGAGCCAATTCCTTGTAATTAATCTCTTCCTACATCTATCTATTTATCTATCTATCTATCTATCATCTATCATCTCTCTTATTGGTTCTGTTTCTCTGGAGAGCCCTGACTAACACAACCACTAAAGACACTTGCCTTTATAAAAACCCCCTCTCCTTAGAGTGTGGGTAGAAACTATGAGTCTATCACTTTCATGACGCTGTTACATTATAAGGCAAAAGGGAAATGCTTCTGGGTGGGCCTGGCCTAATCAGGAGAGTCCTTTGAAAGCAAAGAGGTTTTCCACCTGGTTGCAGCAGACATCAGAAAGGCCTGCTCTGGCCAGCCTGGAAGAAAGCCAACATCCGGGTTGCAAACTGCCTGGGGGCTACTTGGCAAATGACTATGAATGACTTCTAGGAGCTGAGAGCAGTCCCCAGCTACAGCTAGCAAGAAAGCAAGGACCACAGTGCCACAGCTGCAGGGCTCAGCTTGCAAGAGAATCCCAAGCCTCCACTGAGAGAGCAGTGCTGGCCAACATCATTCCAGTCGCGTGGGGCCCTCAGCAGGGAGTCCAGTCAAACTAAGCCTAGACCTGCAGAAACTGTGATATAACAGGGGGCGCTCCCTTCCCCTCTCTCTAAAAATAAATAAAATCTTTTTTTTAAAAAGTGCTTTGCCAATTGTTGAATAGTCTCTCCAAACTTTCAGGCACAACAGGTACTCTGTCAATTCTAACCTGCTGAAGCACCTCCTCTCAGAGCCTTCTGACCCCTGTTCCCCAAACTGGTTTCTCCTTATACCCAATGCTCAGCTGGCCTCCTGGGGTTTCCCTTCGGAATCACCCTGGGATTTGCTTTCCTTCTATGTGGGAGCTCTTGTTTCCTGTACCACATATATTTTCTCCTCACCTGGCTCACTCCCTCCTATGTGGCAGGATATTCCCCAGTAAGTTTCCAAGACACGGCCCCTGGAGGGAAACAAACATTCTTATTTTACCATCACACTTAGTTTATAGTTTCGCTGGGTAGAAAATTCTAAACTGAAAATTATTTTCCCTCAGAATTTTCTGCATTCTAGTGTTATCAGTACATAGTAATGGACTTAAAGACTTTGGTTCAAACAAAAACGTGTGCGTGAGTGTTCAGATCAGCAACATTTACAATAGCCCAAAGTGGAAACAAGTCAAACAAAACACGGCACGCCCATACAATGGAATAGTGTTTGGCCTAAAAAAGGAGCCGAGTACTGATACGCGCTACAATGTGACAGAAATGTTCTGGAACGAGATAGGGTTGGCTGCACAGCATGGTGAATGCACTAAATGCTACTGAACCGTACCCTTTAAAATGGTGTAAATAACACATTTTATGTTATGTGACTTTTATCTCAATTAAACAAAGATTTGGGGACATTCGTTAAAGTTTGGGATGTGGCATTCCAGGGTTACTGTTGAAAACAGTTGAAACCACTTTTGTTTCCAATGCCTTGTGTGGCATCTGTCACGTTCCCCTGAAACCCTGCAGGATGTTCTGTTTGTCTCTGGTACTGATTTCACACGTCTGGCTGAATGTCCATGCTCATCCATCATCCATTCTACTTGGTATTCAGTGAGTCCTTTCAACCTGGAAAGTCATGTCCTTTGATTCTGAGTTTTTTCCTTAAAATACCTCATTGGTAACTTATCTCTCTCTCTCTTTCTCTCTCTATCTCTTTCTGAAAATTCTATTGATCAGATGTTGGACCTTTGCACGAGACTTCGAATTTTCTTATCGTTTTTCTCTTGTGCATTCTTTCTTATTTTTCTTTTTACACTACCTGCTGAGCAATATATTCGGCTTTATTTTCCAAGACTTATATTCAAAGTTTTCATTTTAGCTACCATATTTGTAGTTTCCTAGAGCTTCTGTTTGTGTGTTTAGAACTTTTTGAAAATATCATACCCTGTCTTGTTTCATGGTTGTAATAGCTTTTCCCAGTTCTGAAGAGATCCAGAATCATTTATTTTCCTGAAATGTTTCTCTTTAAACAAGCTGTCTTCTCCAAGTTTCTTGTTTTAGTATGTTTATTTTTCCGTCTCTCTTTCATGTTAGAAGTTTTCTTCAGAGGCCTGGTACCTCTTGCCTGTTCATGTTTAAGAGTGGGAACTGCCCGCATCACATGTGGGAAGTAGGAGAAGAAAGCAGAGGCAGGCAGGGCCAGCACCCCAACATCCTGTGTGTAAAACCCCCTTGGTACCCCTGTTCTAAGGGCTGTACCCCAGCCCTCAGCTGTGCATGTTGTGTTATAGTCTTTGCTGTATTGTCTCCAAAGAATAACGACGCTTCAGCCTTTCTTGGGCCAAGGGGAAAGAAAGTCATTCAGCTCACAGAGTTGGGGAAGGGGCCTGGGAATGGCTCCTTCATAAACAGACTTTCGACCAATTCTTTTTTTTTTTTTTAACTTTTTTAGAAGATTTTATTTATTTATTTTTACAGAAAGGGGAAGAGAGGGAGAGAAACATCAATTGTGGTTGCCTCTCACACATCCCCTACTGGGTGCCTGGCCCGCAACCCAGGCATGTGCCCTGACTGGGAATCCAACCGGCGACCCTTTAGCTCTCAGGCCGGCACTCAGTCCACTGAGCCACACCAGCCAGGGCTCAGCCAATTCTTATGTGATCACTGTAAGCCCCTCCCCCCAACCTCCAGTAACACGGATGTCTGGTGCCGTCAGTTCGGGAACCTTTGGGGGGACTTGGCAATAACAATTGAGTTGGTTTTCACCACTGCCTGGTTTTCTCCGTGGCCAGATTGGAAATAGTTTTTCTCAGATCTGCTAGTTATTTGCCATTTTTCCTCTGCCTGAAAGTATCTATTGACATATCCTCAAGCTCACCGATTCTTTTCTTGCCCTCGTTCAGTCTACTAATGAGCCCATCGAAGACGTTCTCCATTCCTGTTACAGTGTTTCTACCACTTCTTCGTGACTCAGCCTCGGGGTTCCCATCCCTTCGCTTTCCTCACCTACCTGGTTTTGCTTGTTGTCTACTGTTCCCGTAAGAGCTGTTGGCACATTAATCACAGTTCATTTAAATTCCCAGTCTGATCATTCCAACATTCCTGCTAGATCTGAGTCAGGCTCTGACGCATTCTCTGTCTCTTCAAGCTGTGACTCCGACTTTCAGCCTTTCATTTTGGGTTGAAAGCTGGGCTGGGTAAAAGGCACTTGAGTAAATGGGCCTTCAGTGACGTGGCGGCAAGGTGTAAGGGAGGGGAAGCGTGCTGTAATCCTATGATTAGGTCTCAGTTCTTTAGAAGCGCTGAAACCCGCAGCTTCAGTGGGTGGGGAGTCCCAAGGCAACATAATTTACAGGAAACACAGCTGGAAACACTTCAAAAACGCTACCCCCATTACCGAATCAGTGAACCAATAGAAACCAGGGGGAGGATCTGGAATCGGTTTTTATTGTCAGGGAGGAAAAAAATTCTCTTTCTACTCATCTTGGCTCTTCTGGCTGGTTTAATTAAGAATTAAACGGGCATGACGCAGGCTGATAGCAGAAAACCACGTTTCCTCTCCTGGGTGTGGAGGTCTCATACATAGGGGACCTAGAGAACCAGCCAAAGCAGGCAGCTTTTATTCTTTTAAACAAAGAAACAATAAATTCGCGAGGAACCGACAAGACAAAGAAACTTAGGCCTGGGTACCATTCCATGAAGAAACTAAGCAGAGATATTTACACAGCCTTCTCGGCCCTGAATCTCCCAACCCTGGTGATAAAGATGTCTCTGCCTACAGGTGCAAGAAGGACACGTTTCACACGGGAGACTTATTTCTGGCTGTCAGGGAGACAGTGGGGAGGGTCAGGGGGCCTTCTTGTACCAGCTGTTTCTCGAGTAACTTTAGTTCAAAACAATCAATATGCCAAAGCAGCACATTTTGGAGAGGCACATTTTGCTCCCTCACAATATCGACACACCAATAGAAAAAATGCCACAAGTACTGATGTCTCTGCAGGGTCCATAGTGATTTGCCCATGAGTGTGCATCAAGAAATACTTGTTGAATGAATTGTGGAAGGAACGAATGAATGAAGAACAAATGTGCAAGTGGATGAGTGGACCGTGAACACCCGAAGCGAGAGTACAGTAATCTCTGAGTGTGGTAGCCTCACAGCAGCCTCCAGATCCTGGTGATGTTGGGTACATGGGTAGATGGATGAACGGGGCAACACCTGGACCCTGGGGGCAGGGGAGGCCATCTCTGACCTGCTGGCTCGCCCACAGCTTCTGGCCTGCAGACAGCAGGCAGTGACAAGGTTTGCTGACAATGGTAGAAGTGCCACTTTCCTTTCAGCTGGGAGCACCTCCCTCCCCGAGTTTGAACTCTATCTGTTAATGTGATTATGTGTTCCTATGATTATTTTTCTGAGTGTGAAGTGATGTGGGGATGACTTAGAGCTTCACAGGCTTTTATTAGTTGCCCTGTGACTTCTCCCAGGGGTGGAGTGAAGCAGTACCATCCGTTTTACAGCCTGATTGACAGAGACCCAGAGAGGGGAAGAGACAGCCTGCCACCAGACCCGTCCAAGCCCAGCTCTGGATGGTCCTTCTGACTCACTGTCCTATGAGGATGAATTTCCAAGACAATGTGAGTGGCTCCCAGCCTAAGCACACGCATGTCTGGCTGGCTGCTCAGGCCTTGGGATTCACCCACAGGTGGGGACCCTGCGGCTTCCCTTTGCCCCTGCATTTTTCTGGCCCACGGCCCATTTTACTTGACCACAACCCCAGGCTCCTCTCCTGTGATTTTCAGCCTATGATTTTCTCTTGAGGGACAGAACTAGAATCCTAAAGGGCACGCATATTCCAGACCAGCAGTTCTCAGGGACCCCTTTACCCTCACAAAACTTATCGAGAATCCGAAAGAGTGCTTGCTTACGTGGGTTATATCTATGAATATTTACCAATGTGGAAATTAACACTGAGAAACTTACAAACGTGTTATTCATTAACTCATTTAAAAACTAATTCACTGCATCTTAACACAAGTAACATGTATTTATGAAAAATATAGCTGTATTTTCCAAAACTAAAATAATATTGACAAGAGTGACAATGTCTTACTTTCTTTAAACAAATATCATTAACTATGCAGAAGGCTGACTAGAAAAACAGCTGTATTCTCATATCTGCTTTTACATTAATTTTTTTGCAACATCATATATCAGGCAGCCTCTGGCAAACTCCACTCTACACTCATGAGGGAATGAGTTGAAACAGGCCTGCCCAAAAAACCCTTAGGAATGTTATGAAAATAATTTTGATCTCACAGATTCCTTAAGAGCCTTAAGGACTCTGGCCCTCCCTCTGCGAACCCCTGCCCTGGATAGAGCTTCTCACACTTTAACGTGCATGGGATTCACTTGAGGAGCTGTTAAGAGGCGGACTCCAGTGCAGGGGTCTGCCATAGGCCCGGGAATCTGCATTTGTAACCAGCGCCCACAGATGTGGATACTGCTGGCCTGTGGACCTCACCCTCACGGACTCACAGCCCGGCCTCTGACACCACCGGGCAGATGCCCCAAATCCTGTCACAGCGCCCTCCCGGTCCCTAAAATTGAACAGGAGTAAATTTGAAATTAAATGAACCCCACAAAGTTCTCATTTTCTCCCAAGGTGATCACTGATTTTTTTTTTCAATTGTAAAATTTTTTATTTGTCTTTGGCACCTCCATTTTGCTGGTCTTAAGGGTGTGAGCTGTCCATCACCCGCGGGAAGGGCAAGCGCCCTGCCCAGGCCTCTGCTGTTTGCCCCTGGAGAAGGCCCCGCCCCCTCCTCCACCACTGCTGTTTTTTCTGTGTTCACCCCACAGAAGGACAGGGCGCTTCAGCGTGACCTCCTCTCCACCACGTTAGGAGTGGGTGCTGGAAAGCAGGTGGGAGGAGGGAGAAGTCTGAAGCCCACCTGGGAGATCTTCCATCGAGGAGCCTGAAGTGGGAAGTACACGGAAGTACCCGTGAAAACAGCATTTGCATTTCTTACAGGGGCAGACAACCACAGACAACCTACATGCCCACTGATCTGAGAAGGGTTAGCCAAATTACCTAAATTCACACAAGATGCCACCAACGGGGACGACAGGGCCTGCCTGTGCTCTGTGATCTGAAACGGCACAACAGACGCAAGATAGGTGATTAGGGAACAGGTCAAGTTACAAATCCCCTTCTCTGTAGGAAAGGATTTGTTGTGTTAATTGATTTAAATATGTTTATGTGCTTTATCTGTGTTGCTTGGATTTTCTTCACAAGCACGTATTATCTTTACAGTCTGAAAAACAATTAAACTATCTTTAAAGCATCTGTCTCTTCCACAGGCGTGGATTTTAATTTGTGAAGCACCCACTCCAGCCAGGCATTGGTCCAGGTGGCCCTGGGGTACACTGATCCAGTCCTTGGATTCTGTCTGCCATCTCTCACCAGATTATTTTAGAGTCAGAGAATGTTGAGATAAGGGTGAGCACCCCCTTACTTCACAGATGAGGGGTCCAAGGCCCAGAGACAGTGACTGACTTGCAGAGGGTCACACAGCCAGTTTGGCCCAGACGTAACAGCCCACTTTCCTGGCCTTCACCCCAGGCCTCAGCAGCCAGGGTGCACAGCTCTGCCCTAAAGCTGAGTGTGAATTGCTGTTTGGGTTATGGCAGGACGGGTAGGGGCAGGGGGTGGACAGGGGGTGCTTTTGAATGGCCCGTGTTCTGGGAGCCCAAGTTCAGGCAAATCCGAAATGGAAGATAAAAGGCCCCTGAATAAACTGTCATTAGCGCAGAGGAGCTTCACCCCGCACGGGCACAAGAGCAACTTGAGCAGTGCTCAGGTCTGTCCACGAAAGATGTTCGCCCTGCCTCGCGCTGACAGCTCAGCTCAGCCCCTTCGCCACTTTCTGTGAGAAATCCAACCACATCAAACACACTGGGGTTTTATACACTTTCCTGAATGCTCGGGTGCTCACAGAGGGCAACCGCACCACACAGCACACAGACCACCGCCCGCCCCTGCTGTCCCTTCCCGCCCACTTCCCCTTTCCTGGTGGCCCTGCCCAAGCCAGTTTCTGACACCCAGGCCATCCCCTCCAGGCCCTTCACAGCAAAGAGAAACTTTCCTCCAGCTCCCTTGAAAATAAAATTCTATTTCATTGCTCGTAAGACTTCACAAGCTTTGAAGTCCAGAGTCTCTGAGCCCTGGAATCTTAGCCACTGTGCTGGGATGGCTCTTAAGAATACTTCCGTGCAGTCCCTCTAGTCTAGAGGTGGACCAGCCAGGTTCTGAGAAGAGAGAGGTCTTGCTCAGTCAAGGTCACGGGGTACCTGGGGCTTCACCCTTGAACCTCACCTCCTCCCAAGAGCCCAGGCTGACATCACTCCTGGCAGTTGGGTTGTCACAGGGAGGCCCTGCAAAAAGTCCACCTGAGGGTCTCCTCCCAATTTCCCGGGTAGATCTGACCCAGGCAGATGGATAAGATCAGAAATGGTCCAACTGCTCAAGTACAGAAAGGAGGGACAGGCAAGCCAGGTTCCCTAAGCCATGCCCTTGAGTTATTCCAGTCACCCACTTTATGCCCCATAAAGAGAGGCCCCTGTCATTATTTACAAAGGCCGAGGGAGGACCACAGACCTAGCCAGAGTCACAGGTGGCCAGGGGTAGCAGCTGGTCTTCATGCCCAGGTCTGTGTGGGTCCAAAGTTTGTCCCTCTGATGCTCAGGGCTCCTCCGTGAAGGCTGAGCCTGCTGGTGGGTGTGGCAGGTATGTGGCAGGCTGTGGCATTATGGGGGCACGTCCCTGTGATAGGAATGTGGAACTTTGCCCCTCCAAATGCCCCTGGAGCCCACACAGAAGAGAGAAGAGTGGTGGTCTCTGGAAGCTTCTCACCTCCCCCAGAGTGGGAAAGACAGCCCCAGACTGAATGCCATGAGACTGGGTCCTAGTCCCAGCTCTGCGTCTTGTGACCGTGTACCTTTAGGGTCCCCTCATCTGAGGGTCACTGTGAGGGGTGAAAAAGGCTGACCGTAAACCTAGCTCCATCCTACTTCCCTCTCCTTCCTCTACTGTTCCTTGCTCTGCGTCTGGTCTTTCTGAGCCTCAGTTTCTCCCATAGAGAATTTGGAAGGCCCCTTGGCTAAAGCCACTCCCACCCTGGACACCTTGGAGGTACAAACCAGGGCAATTATTGGGTGACTAGGTGTCTTATAGGTGTTGCTGTTGGAGTGAAAAGGACCACACCTCCTCTTGAATTCTTCATCTCAGGAGTGTTCCAAGATCTGCCTTGTTAACCTGGGTCTGCTGGCAGCTCCGACACACAGTCCACACACCGCGGTGCAGAGGAAGCAAGGAGTCCGGCCGGCCCTGGCATGGCTGGTGAGTGGGCAGGGCCTGGGGGGCCTCTGCGAAGGGGGTGTGTGCCGGATGAAACTTTGATCACTGATTGTCAGGACTGGAGAGCTGCATGATCTCTGAGCTGTTCCCTCACGTTCATGAGAACAGGGAGGCCCAGAGATAGAAAGGGCCGGCCCCAGACCACCCAGAAGTCGGTGGCAGAGCCTTTCTTGGGCTACAGCCAGGTCTTCAGCACACACCTTGCTGGGCTGGAGAGGGCAGAGGCAAGAAAGGCAAGAGTAGAAGAACCAAAATCTTCTCACAACCCGTGTACATGACGTGCATCAGAAACACTTCTGGGCAGAGCTGGGGACCGTAGGCTGTCTGCGGGGATGATAGAGGCCTCGTGAGCTGCATCCTTTTCTAGTTCCCACCCCAAGGACTCAAGGGCAAGAGCAGTGCTGTGTGGAGCGAAAAGAGCTTTGTGACCCTGAACTCTCAAGAGAACTTGCCCTTGGTGCCTCCGTTTTCTCATCTGTACAATGGGGATTATAGTGCAAATCACCTCACAGGCCTGCTGTGAGCAATTGATGGACCTAGTATGGGGCCTTGTAGACAGTACACTTAGAAAATATGTCCCTCCCATCGCCCCGGTATAGTGAGGGGCAAATTCCCCTCCCACCATGGGAACGTGTCTGTTAGGAAACAATGACAGATTTCATACCACCTCTGGGGTAGGAGCTGGGTCCAGGTCTTTACAGGGTGTTTCTAATTCTATGCTTCCTGTTTCCAATTGCTTAGTGTCTTGTGACAATTATGTGAGTCAACTCTTATTTATTTTTTGACTTTCAAAGGCAAATATTTCAATTTCCTTGTCATATTTGAACATCCTCTTCTGACTGCCCCCTGGCCGTTACAAACATTACTGACATCCTAGCCCTTCTGGCTCTTGGGATGGGTGTGCTCCCTGAGAACCAGGCCTCACCACAACAGCTCACCAACCCCCGTACTACAGTTTCAAGAACTGGGGTGGCTTCTCGCTATTAGCCCTGGTTTACAGGGGACTAGCTTTGTTTCTTTCAGGATCTGCTTTTCGGGGCTCACCTAGAAGTCCTCTTCGCTATCAGCCTTAAATATGACCAAGTTTAATTGCTGACAAAGGATCCTTCCAGGAGAAAAGTCAGTGATGAGTGCTCCAATGTCGGGTCTGTCACTAATTTGCTGAGTGACCGTTCTTCTCTCTGAACCTCGATTTCTCCATTTGTAAAACATCAGACCACCTGGGGACCTCCCTCTCAGAGCAGTAGCCCAAGCCTACAATGCAGTCAGTGCACGGATGACAGACATCAGATCCTGGAGGGAAAGTGTGTGTGGCCTGCGTGCTGCTCTCCCTGTCCCCCTCCCTCACACTGCCCATGCAGACATCACTAGTTGACCCCAGAGCTCTGCCCTACAGGGCCTGGATGCGGCCCAGAATTCTGCTCAACATAGTTCAAGCAGTCCCTACCTCTTGATCAGTGTTAGTCATTGAAATGAGACTCTTTTGCCAGCGTTGAATTATAATAATCTTTTGGCTCAAGAATTCTAAGAATCAAGAATACTCTCTCCCTGGCCAGGTGGCTCAGTTGGTTGGAGCATCATCCCATACACCAAAAAGCTGCAGGTTTGATTTCTGTCAGGGCACATTCCTGGGCTATGGATTTGATCCCCCGTCAGGGGACGAATGGGAGGCAACTGATTGATGTTTCTCTCTCACATTGATGTTTCTCTCTCTCTACCCCTTCCTTTCTCTCTAAAAGCAATAATAACATATCCTTGAGTGAGGATTAAAAAAAAAATCCTCTCTGCAAGGGTGGCTCTGGTTGGAGTTGATGGGTCACTGCCTACTGATGAAAGAGAGGCCAGCAGCTTCCAACAGGACCAGGAAGAAAAGGGAGATTGGGCTGTGGCCCCAGGCAACTCCCCAGTTAATCATTTAGCTGTGGAGGTCAGGTGCCCATGATGCACAGTAAGGATGGGGTCATAATGGGGCCCATTAAAAACCAATTACGTGGAGTCCAGAGTCTGGGAGATGTTGCTGGCCTCAGCAAAGCTTCCTGGGTTCAGTTCAGCTGGGTGCCGTTCCCGGGCGGGACAGAGATCTGGGGAGGAGAGCATCATCAGCTCTTCCGTGTCTCTCAGGGTAGGAGGAGGAACAGCCGGAGCGAGCTAAGGCTGGGGGTAGGAGGCAGTCTTCTGTACATAGACACTTCAGGACCTTGAGAGCTTGTTTGGAGGTCCTGGCAGAGGAGCGCAGCTACTCGTATACCCTTGACCGAAGACCGGTCCTCTCCTCTAGTTGGGAAGGTCGTCCTCTTTGACTGAGCAGCTTAGGAAGGGATGCACATGGATCGGTGAGAAAGGAAGGAGATGCCTGCCTACCCAGCCAGATCAGCGAAATCAACCCTGGCGATCAGTGGGGTGACAGATGTCACAGCCAGATCACCCTCACATCCAGCCAGCTGGGATTCTTTCTCAGGCTGACCTCTGGGGGCAGTTGAGCAAGTCAGCTGGAGAGAAGATGAGGTAGGCAGGGATTGGGGGCTGGGAGCTTGGATGCCAGACTACTGGTTGTGGGTTTGCTGACTCTTGAGCAGGGGGCGTGACATACTGACTGCTGGGCAATCAGAACAGTCTCTTCCCTTGGCTAAGCCTCCATTTCTCCAAAGGAATGTAGTAGGATGGATTGAACTAGATGTGCTAAAAACGTCCCGAGGCTGTTGGGGCCAATCAGTAATTTAAGCAAGAGGTGAAGAAGAAAGAATACAAAGATAAACAATGTGTGTAGGAATTGGGAGGGGAGAACCAAAGAGAAGAGGGAAGATTTGGGGAGAGCAGGAGGCGACAATGGAAAAATCCCATCTATTGGCCTCGTCGCTGCGGACCCAGCACTGTGCTAAGTACCTTGTAAGTACGGAGCGCACTCACCCTGCTTGAAGCCTGTGGTCCTGGAATGTTTATTAATGGCTTCTCTTTTCAGTCTCAGAACTTTCAGATTTAGGTGATATATTTTCTCATCACCTTTTTTATAATCGCTACCTTATCCTCCCCAGAATTCTATGAGGGAGGTATTATTGTTTCTACTTTTCAGGGAGGGAAATCTGGACTTCAGAGAGGTCCATTAACTTACCCAGAGCCACACAGCCAATAAGTGAAAGATGAAGGAGAGCAGTGATTGGCAACACTGGAATGGCAGCCAGGAGTTCTTGTGCAAACACCGAAAATACGCACATTTACTGTGTACATAATGGGTGCCAGTCCTGTCCTAAGCGCTCTTTATGAGTTGTTTTGTTTAATTCTCACAACTGAAGGGGGCAGCTACTCTAATCACCTTCTTTTTTTACCAGGAGACTGAGGTTCAGAGAGGTTTGGTCACATGCCTCAGGTCACACAGCCAACAAGCAACAAAGTTTGCATTTGAAGTCAAGTGTGTGCCTCTGAAATCAGGTTACTAATTGCTGTACAGAGTGGAAGGTGGGAGAAAGACAGGATAGAAGGCAGCAAAGCTGGAGGGGCCAAGAGGCTTTGGGGTGACAGACTAGGTGGAGAGAATGCCCTTATGGCATCCCTCTCTCCCTGTGTCTGGTGGGCACAGCTTTAGGCCTGGGGTCCTTGAGCTCAGGGCTGGGAGCTTACCCCACATATCCGGAAGGTGGGGGCCCAGGGACTGACAACATGTCATCTACTCTGTCCTCAAGGCCTCAGGTGCGCTGTCAACCAGAGGGTTCCCAGATGGGACACTGCCTCTTCCATCCCATCCCTGGTACCCACCGAGGAGCTGAGTGACAACAGAGTCAGCACACTTTGAAGGGGAGGCAGGTATTGTGGGAGGGACTGAGAGGAGTCCTCGGGGATCAGAGGCACTTGACTGGGCAAAACACAGATGATCCAAACCCTAAGAATCCTGGGTCGTTTCCTAGTTAATAAAACTGAGGCTTAGGGAGAAGCCACTTAGCCTGAGTCCCACAGGGAGCCAGTGGCAGGTTGGCCTGCCTGGACTCAAGGCCACACACTCCACCCATCTCCAGGACCCAAGGAAGTCAGAAGGAAACAGCAGGTTTCAGAATGTGACAGTTTGAGAGTCAGGGATCATGGGTGGGTGGAGAACCTGGGGTGTGAGCACTGATCCTTGAGGGTGTGCCCAGATGCTGGTGAGCATCAGCTTCCCTTTTCACACCCTCATGCCAGCCAAGAGTCAGGGAAGGACATTCATTCACTTGTCTGGTCAATGTTTACTGAGCATCTATTATGCCCTGGGTCCTGAGCCACCTGAGCCAGGCTCTAACAACCCAGAGAGAATGAGACCCAGGCCTTGCCTTCAGGGGGCTTACAGTCCAGTGGAGGAGAGAGATATATAAGCAACAAACTGTAACTGGGCTTCCTTGATGATTGACTTGGGACAATCGGACAGTCTCAGAGAGCAGAACTCGGGCTGAGCACATGGAGGATGTGATACTGGGTTTATTTCAGTAGAGGGTCTGGATCCTGGCCTGAGATGCCCTATACATCAGCTTCCCTCCTTGGTGCTCACCAGTCTCCGTGAGGGCTGGGGAGGACGCTGGCTAGGGCAGAATTGGCTGTAATCACCAGAACAGTTGCTTTGCCCCTGAAGGATCCTGGCCTGTATATCATCCCACAAATGCCAGGTCATGGGGGGTGTGATGGTGATGAGCATGATGACTTAGCACCAAAGGAGCAAATCTGGGGACAGGTCACACAAGGACCAGAGCAGTGACCTCCTAGGATAAGGCAGGTGTAGAGCTGGTGGGGGTGGCAGGTCAGGGTTTCTTGGTAATAGTTCTGCAAAATTGTCAAGGGGCAAAAGGAACAGTTGTGTTTCTTCTGTGGCGGTAACAGAAGGACAGAGTGGGGACATATGGGGACAAATAGAGCAAGAAAAGAAACTTCGGTTTAGCAGAAGGAAGGACTTTTTAAATATCTGGGTGGTGGATGAGCTGCCTCTCAGAGGTATGCAAGCTACAACCATGCTCAAGTATCCACTGAGAACTTGACCCTGGGCAGGAACTTGCAAGGGAGATGGTCTTTGAGATCCAGGGATAATGATGATAATGGCAGGTCTGACTCATCCTATCCCTCTTATTCCTCTGTGATGAGGCTTCAGATGCCCAGAGGGTGGTGGGGGCTGGTTTTGGCTGTGACAAGGAAAGGGGAAGCCAAGGAGGAATTAACAGGGCATGAACCCATGGCCCAAGATCCAGGAACCGTCCACACCTGTAAACTCCCCCCACCCCCACCGTAAGCCCCCTGGGCTATGCCAGGGCTGAGATAATTACAACCTAATAACTTCATTCCCTGCTCCTGACTCATCCCAGAAGGAAGGAAGGAAGGAAGGAAGGAAGGAAGGAAGGAAGGAAGGAAGGAAGGAAGGAAGGAAGGAAGGAAGGAAGGAAGGAAGGAAAAAATTTCACTCTGTTCCTGCCTGTCCCAACACAGGTCATGGCTTGTTTTTGTGGGCTTCAGCTCCAATGTGCCCTCAGACAAGAAGTCCCTTTCTTGCCCTGGCTGGTGTGGCTCAGTGGATTGAGTGCTGGCCTGCAAACCAAAGGGTTGAAAATTGGTTTCCCAGTCAGGGTACATGCCTGGGTTGCAGGCCAGGTCCCCAGTAGGGGGCGCACAAGAAGCAACCATACATTGATGTCTCTTTCTCCCTCCCTTCCCCTCTGTCTAAAAATAAAATAAATAAAATCTTTAAAAAAAAAAGAAGTCCCTTTCTTCCTAGACCTGGGTCTTACTTTCTGCCAATAAAATGGAGACCTGGGATTCTAATTGTCCTTCCAGCCTTGCTGCTATTAGTAGATTAGCCAGTCCTATGTACAAGGTAAGTGGTGTTCCTGCCTGTGTTTTCAGACTAAACAGAGACCACCTGAAGTCAGAGTTCTGCGATTTGAGAAATCTGTTCCTGCCCAAGAGCTCGATGGGAAGGTTTCAGCCCCACTCTCATATGTGAGCACTGGCAAGCCAATGAGGAAGTCCCCCGCCACAAAGGGGCACTGCTGACCAGGGGTCCTGTACAGTTCTGGCTCACCAACCACAGAGGTGGCTGTTGGGGCTCTCAAGTTTGGGACACATGTATCAGCTGTGTAAGCTCCTATTCATATGTTCAGTCATTATCCCCAAATTGTGATGCCAGGCTAGCCAGAACTAGCCTTTTCCAAGAATCTCAGGCCGAGGTATTGAGACTAGCAGCAGCCCTCACCTCACAAGTGGAGAGCAGCGAGAAGGCTTTTACAGTCTGGACAAGAGAGATGTCCGTGTCCTGGTCTAGGGTAGCAGCGGAAACAGAGAAGTGGATGGATTCGGGGCAGGTTTTGGAGGTGGTACCATGTCAGCTTGATGATGGATTCGATGAGGAATGTGAGAGCAAAGGAGAATCAAAGAAGGTTTCTTGGTTTGTCCCTGGGCCCCAGAACAGATGGGATGCCAGCCACCAAGATGGGAAGAGCTGAGACCTGGGGGTGGAGCAGGCAGAAAGTCAAGAGTTCGGCGCGTTAGGTTAGATTTTGCCTAGAAGACCACCAAATGGAGATTTCGGGTTGATAGTTGAATGCATTGTTTGAATTTCGAAGGAGAGGTCAGAGTGAAGATGTAAGCTTGAGTGATAACAGCAGCAAACCTCCATCAGGACCACCTCATTTTATCAAAAAACTTCCAATCGTAGTGAACCTCAAAAGGCAAGAGTTTAGGGGCCCCATTCTTTTCCTCCTGAGATGCTCCTTGAATAAAGGGACTCACATCAGAGGTTACTGTCTGACTCAGAGTATTACTATGTTGGCTACTAATCTTATTATTCTTATCATCATATTGGGGGCAGGGTGGCTTTCACATTACCTGGGACAGCCTTACCCAGCCTCCAAGTTAGAGTTTAAATGTTGCAAAGAAGAGCTGGATGTTATTACTGAAGAAGAGTCCTAAAGGTTTATGCAGACACCAGTTTCACATTAAAAAGTTCAGTACGTGTGAATCAACAGCCCACCCTTGGATGAGGAAGATAGGTCACATTTACTGATACTACTTAAATCAAATTAAATCTACCTGCGTGTCGGCTCTCTGCCGCTGTGCAACAGACCCCCCCAGCACTGCGAGGCTCACCACGGCAGCCGTCCTCTCACTCAGGGACCTGCCATTTAGGCAGAGCTCAGTGCGGACAGCTTGTCCGTGTCTCATTTGGTGGCAGGTGGGGCATGTGACTAGGGGCTGGAGGGTTTGCTGGCAAGATGGCTCACTCCTCTGGCTGCCAAGTAAATGGCAGCTGTCTGCTGGGAGCTCGGCAGGCTGTGGGCTGGAGGTCTTGGTCCCTCTCCATGGAGCTTGTCCATGGGCCACTTGGCTTTTTTCATGGAATGGTACTGGGTTCCCAGATCAACCAATTCAAGGGAACCAGGGAGAAGCGGTGTCAACTTCTATCACTTAGTCTTGAAAAGTCACAAAATGCCATTCTGTTTTCGCCACAATTCCCCCCAGATTCAGTGGAAAGAGTATCAATGTCATGTTATAAGAAAAATACATGGGATGAGAGATATTATTACAACCATCTTTGGAAAATACAATCTGCCACTCCCCTAACCACAAAGCTATATGAAGGTTCTGGAGTCTTGAAAAAGCCAAACATTCTGGCCAGCTCTGGCCAAACACTGGCCAGAGGAGCCACTGCTCTGATGCGCATGGACCCAGCCCATGTTGTGCTTTTAGAGTCTGGGACTTCTGGGTGTTTGACTCCTGTGGGGTCAAAGGTGATGGCAATGTAGCCTGGAGATTCCAAACAAGCACAGGCTCAGGAGCCAGGCTCCCGCCTCCATCAGTTACAAGCTGTGTGACCTAGAGCCTCTGTTTCCCTGTCTGTGAAGTCAGAAGAATAATAATAATATTCTATCACATGGTTTATGAAAATTAAATGGGCTAATATTTAAAAAATGCTTGGTTCGTAGGAAATTTTATTAAGTAGACCAGCCAAGAATGACTGAGCACTTACAATACACTAGACAACAAATAAAATAAGGCCAAGAGCCCCGTGCAGGTCCCCTTGGGCGGGGAGTACTTGATGATATTACTTCCGTGGCTGTCAAGTGTGGCAGATTGGATTTCCTCGGGTGGTCATATCAATACATATCTCATCTCACAAAGAAGCGAGATGTATATTCTTACAATGAGAATATTCTCATATTCTCCTGTTCTTCTGACAATGTGACATTGACCCATTCTCATCAACGGGCAGGGTGTGTTCCCTCCCCTTGAACCTGTGCAGACCTTGGTAACTGCCTTGACCAATAGCACATGGTAGAAGTGACAGAGTACAACTTCTGAGGTTAGGCCATTGCAGCTTCTACCTTGGTCTCTTGGATCACTTGAAACCAGGTGCCGTGCTGTGAGGGTACTTTCCGAAGCTTGCTCCGCGAGGTTTGAGATGTAGCTGCTCTTCTGCTGGACCGTCAACTTCCGGGCGGCAGGGCTGACGTTGACTTCACAGATACGGAGCCCGCAGCACCCAGCACAATGCTGACGCCTGAATGAATGAGCACTGTAGTGGATGGAGGGAGAGGATGCTTGGGCTGAGACTGGTCATGCTGCCCACCTGTCCCCTGGGGACGCCCCATCCACTTCAGGGCCGTCTAAATGCCACCTCCTCAAGCAAGCCTCGCTTGTCATGCTGCAGACCCATCCAGACCCCTTTTTTATATTTTCTTTCAGCTCCGTGTGCTTTGCCTTGACAGCGTGTGTCAGAATCATAATGACTTATTGGTGGACTCGCCTATTTGGGTGTCACCCTTGCTCGTCTGGAATGGAACGCTCTTGTTCTCAGGGCTCTAAATGACAGGCAGTGGTCCTGGATGTTCCCTCCACAACTACTACTGTTCCCATTCTGCAGAAGGGTAAACTGGAGTACAGAGAGGGCGAGTAGAGGTAGTGTCACCAGTAGATGACCAGGTCAGGATCTGAACCCATCTTAGCTGGCCCCAAAGGCGGTGCTCATGACCACTGAACCACACAGCCTCAGTGTGTGCCTCTCCAGGGCAAGCCCACATTCACCTTGTTCACCAGCATGTCCAAGCACCAGTCTGACACAGAGAATGTACAGTCAATCCCGATATTCGCGGATTCTGAGTTTGCAAATTGGCCTACTCGCTAAAATTCATTTTTAACTCCAAGTCAGTATTCTTGGCGCTTCATGGTCACTCACAGTCACGTGCAGAGTGATGAAAAGTGGGGTCACCTGACGTACACATTCTGCTCTTTTCACTCCTATTCTCGCGCTACAAACAAGTGTCCTTTGCAGTCTATTTAATGCCGTGTTTCCTGCATTGTCTTCTTTTCTTTCTTTCCTTCTTTTTCTTTCTTTCTTTCTTTCTTTCTTTCTTTCTTTCTTTCTTTCTTTCTTTCTTTCTTTCTTTCTTTCTTTCTTCCTCTCTCTCTCTCTCTCTCTCTCTTTCTTTCTTTCTTTCTTTCTTTCCTTCTTTCCTTCTTTCCTTCTTTCTTTCTGGTAATTTTGCTGTTTAAAACAGCCCCAGGCATAGTGCTGGAGCGCTGTCTAGTGCTCCTAAGCACAGGAAGGCTACAATGTGCCTCATGCAGAAAACATGTGTTAGATAAGCTTCATTCAGGCATGAATGGTATGGCTGTTGTCCATGAGTTTAGTGTGAATAAATCAATAATATATTAAATAAGATGGCTTTAAGCAGAAACACACATAAAACAAGGTTATGTAGTGGATCAATGGATGGAAAAACTGTGACCAGAGGCTCACAGGGACCTAGCCCAGCTCTTTCCCGAGAAGCGGTGCTTCAGCACGCCTAGTTCAGTGTTCGCAGAGCCTTTACAGAATGTGACTGCCACAGATAACCAGAATCTACTGTTCAGGATCAATGGTGCACGTGCCAGCACGTGGCCAGCAGGCTAAAGCGGATGGGAAGGCACGGATGAGAAACGTGCCCAGGGCTTGGCCTCATCTCCCTGTCCTCTTCCTGCTTAGGGATCAGAGTCACCGAGGTGGACTGGCAGCGGTCAAGGAATGGTGCTGCCCACCACACCCAGGAGTACCCCGGCCCAGAGCTGGTGGTTCGCAGGGGCCAGATGTTCACCCTCATACTGGAGCTGAGCTGTCCCCTGGACAGCAAGGAGACCCTCACCTTCACCGTGGAGACAGGTAACCAGCTCAGCAGCAACCTCCATGGCTCCACAGTCGGAAACACTTGCCTTGTGACCAGTGACCTGAGACACTGTGGCCATCAGCCCAGACTTGGGGGGAAGCAAATCCCTACAGCTGGGCTAAGCCCTGAACCCTGCAAGCTTCTGATGCCAGCTTTCTGGGGGTGGCTGGGAGGTGCTGCCCGCAGGCAGTGGGAGACATGAGATGACAACTCTGGAATCCTGAGGATATTACGGAATCCGCAGCTCTCCGAGGTTACGGGAAATCTGAAGCCTGAGCCTTTCTCTCCTGGCCACACAAAAGGCAGACTTTGGTCTCAAAGGTCCCACCACTTTCTCTTTCATCCAGGAGGTGGGTGGGAATCAGGACAGCTGAGGGCCCCATTCTGCCACTGATCCCTGTGTCTTGGTCAGGTCCTCCCTGTAGCAGCGTCCCAGCAGTTCAGGGGTTGAAGGCTGCACTTCCAGGGGTGCAGCATCTCTGTTTCTCTAGCACTGGGTTTCCGGGGATGGCTGGGTCTCCCAGTGCCTTCTCCTCCCCTGCAGGACCCCAGGCTTCCGAGGCTCGGGGCACCAAAGCGGTGTTCCTGACGTCGGAGCCGGAGGTGCAGAATGCCTGGACAGCAGCGGAGGAGGCGAAGGAGGAGAACACAGTGACCATCGGCCTCACCAGCCCTCCCAATGCCATCATTGGCCGCTACCTGCTGAGCTTCAGGGTTTCCTCTCGCCGCAAATACAGTGACCGGAAGCTGGGCGAGTTCGTTCTCCTGTTCAATCCATGGTGCTCAGGTAGGAGCTGCCCAGTCCAAGGCAGAGGTTTTCCTGGAAGCAGTCCTAGAGGAGGGTCTGCCCTTAGAGGGAGCCTGGGAGGCAGGTTAATGGACAGGGAGGTGAATGCCGAGAGCTTAGTGAGAGCCTGGCTTGGGCGAAGGTGGGCATGGGGCAGATGAACCTGGTAGCAGACGCTCCACAGGAGCCTGTGCCAGAGGGGCAGGAATCGGTGGTGTCTAGTGTGCAAAGGCCAGTGGGCAGGGATGGGCCCTGATGGCAGGAGAGGCCCAGGAGTGGGTAAGAGCTGGGCTTTAGCCATCAGAGAGCCTTGGTTCAGTCCCAGCTCTGCTGTTGCTTCCCTCTGTGAGTCTCAGTTTTCTCATCTGTAATATGGGAATAACAGTGCCTACCTCTTAGGGTTATGGTGAGAATCCATAGCGCTAATGCTTATAATGTACAAAGCACACCATAAGGGGTACTGGGGTCAGTATTCTTATTAGTATTTAAGAAATCTGAGGCTGCTGCAGACATCAGTAAGATCGCTCAGAGGCATCCGGACTCCTACAGTCCCACAATCTGGGGCTGGGTTGGGCTTGGTGCCTGCCTGAGGAAAGACCGGCCAGGTGGATGGGGCTTGGCCTCACGGCAGCCTGGGAGCCCAGCAAGCCCCCCTTGTCCTCCCCTGCCCCAGTCAGCCTCCCAGCCCCATCCTGCAGCTGATCCCTGATGTAGCCCCTTCCCCAGGCTGGCAAGGCCAGAGCCCCAGCCCACACTGGGCCTGACGACTGCTTTTCAGAGGATGACGTGTTTCTGGCCTCCGAGGAGGAGAGACAGGAGTACGTGCTCAATGACAGTGGGATCATCTTCCGCGGCGTGGAGAAGCACATCCAAGCCCAAGGCTGGAACTTCGGGCAGGTCTCCAGGGGCACAGGCCAGAAGGGGCGGGTGTGGGCTGGGGCGTGTGCAACCTCAGCCCAGGAGAACTTTTGTCTGCTCATTTCTTCCCAGGAGGGACACACTGTCTGACTCCTAGAGCAAATTCATTCATTCATTCATTCATTCATCTACTATTAGTTGTGTCAGGGCCTGTGCTGGGTCCTTGGGAAGGCAAAAGCTTTGGATATAACTTGGAAACGAGGGACCAGATCTGCTATAGAAAGATAAATAGCTTAGACCAAGGGTTCCCCAAGTCAGGCATGCACCAGCATCATCTGGAGGGCTCCTTGAAACACACAGACAGCGGAGCCCCACCCCCAGGGTGGCTGGCTCATTAGGTTGGGCAGGAGGAAGGAGGCTGAGAATCTCCATTTCTAGCAAGTTCCCAGGTGATGCCATGGCTGCTGGTCTGGGGCCACACTGGAAAGCCTCTGGCCTTAGATAAGCTTACAGTATAAGGCGTGAAGGGTCGCAGAGGTGGGAGGAGAGGAAGTTCAGAAGAGCATGAAGGAAAATGCCAGCCCCTCAGGGATTGTGGAGGGCTTCAGGTGCTGAGGCTGGGCGTCCAAAGTCAGGCGGGGTCTGGACAGGCAGAGGAAAGAGCAGGCAGAGCAGCATGGAGATAGGAGGTCAGAGGGTGGCTGAGCTTCTGCTGGAGGAGCTCAGTCTGCCTGTGCTCGGGGTGCCCAACCAGCAGAAGGCTGGCCAGGCAAGTTAAGCTCCTTGACTGTCGGCCTGAGGAGCGGGAGTGGAAAGCATCCAGGGCTCAGAGGCTGAGCAGGGCGGATATACCAGAGAGTTTAGGGTCCACCTAAGGGATAACCACTTCTCAGCATCCGCCTCTTAGTCCGTGTGCAAAGTGAGAGTTCCCAGACCTTGCAAATTTTCAGAGACTAGAAATTTTAATTTGTGTGTAAAACCTCCCAGGTTTTAAATGAATCCCCCAGTTTGCCCATCAATTCAAATAGAATTGAAAAATCATATGAACCAAACGAGTATGCCAGTGGGGTCGACGTGACTCCAGGGCCGTAGGTATGCACAGCATTGCTGTGAGTGCCGGGGAGCCGTAGGGCCACGGCGGGAGGAGGCTCTGGAACAGGAGAGGACATGATTGAGGTTGGGCTTCCGGTTCCCAGATGACTTTGTTTTCAAAGGTTTTATTTATTTATTTTTAGAGGGGGGGAGGGAGAAAGAGAGAGAGAGAAACATTGATGTGTGAGTTGCCTCTTGTGCGACCCCAACAAGTGCCCTGGCCTGAAACCCAGGAACAGACCAGGCGACCTTTCAGTTCATGGGCAGAAGCTCAGCTCACTGAGCCACACCTGCCAGGGCTCCCCGATGACTCTTTCAAGAAGGGTTTCTGAGACTTGGGGATGCTCTGCAGTGACCCTGGTGGGTAAGGGGAGGCAAACTCCCCTGCACAAGTGACTGACTCGGTGAAGGTCATGGGAGGGTCTGGAATATGGTTGAGGCTCCGGCCTCTAAGCACAGCCTTTCCGGGGTCAGTTTGAAGAGGATATCCTGAACATTTGCCTCTCCATCCTGGACCGAAGCCCTAGTCACCAAAAAGACCCAGCCACTGATGTATCCTGCCGCCATGACCCCATCTATGTCACCAGGGTCATCAGTGCCATGGTAAGGAGCCCGCCTTCCCTGCATACACAATCCCTCATGGATCCCAGGCTGACCCCAGGGCACGCCCAAGTCACCTCTTGTTTTAATTTTCTATTGCTGCCCCCCAAACCGCATCGAAACTCAGTGGTGTAACACAACCATTCACTATGCTCACAATTTTGCGAACCAGGGACTTGCACAGGGTGGCTAGTGTCAGCTCCAAGATGCTTCGGCAGGGGGTATCTGGAGGCTGCAGATGTCTGGGCTGGTTCGACAGGACCATGTATCTGGGGCCTTGTTTCCAGCAGTGAGTGTGTCCTCGGTTCTCTTCCGTGCCATGTCTGCTGGGGCTGGAATGTGAAGATGGCTTGTTCACGCTCATGTCATGCAGCCTTTCCATGTGGCAATGTTGGCTTTCCTCAGAGCATGGAAGTCTCAGGGCAATCAGGCATGGCACCTGACTTCTCCCCAAGAGACTATTCCAGAAAGACGAAGAGGAGCTACCGCTGCATAAGGCCTGGGCCTGCAGACTGGCATAGCGTCACTTCCTCCACAGTCATCAGTCAAAGTAGTCACAGGCCAGCCCAGATTCGGGGACAGGGTGCACAGAGCCACCTTCCTGGGGGAGGGCTGCCATCTTTCATCTATTACATGCCACAGTCCTCTCCCCCAAGAGGTAGCCAGAGGGCCTTTATCTCCCTCTAAGAAAGCAAGTGTTAAGGCCTGTGGGTGGGTATCGTGATTCCAAAAGTGGACAGAGCTGTTTTTCTCATATTTAATACTCTCAATTCCCCGAGATCTCAGAGCACAGAGACTCAGAAGCAGTGACCAGCACTGACAGCGGAGCGCTCTGGCACTGTAGGACAAGCCTTGAACTCCTTCTAACTTCCTGGGTATTCCGGGCGAGTCCCTTAACCTCTCAGAATCTCATCTTTTCTCTTCTGAAAACAAAAGGAAAATAATATCAATAGAACTCACTTTAAGCAGGTTATTATAATTTGCCCAAAGCCTTTAGAATAGTGCCCGGCACACAGTAGGCATTTAATGAATGTTAACTGTCTCTAGATTTCTCACATAACCAACACTGTCCCAAACCACCCCATTTAAAACAGAAAATGCAATAAAACTGTAGCTGGTGTTCAACAAGAGAATCCTATCGGAAAGTAATTGCAAGTAATAAATGGTAGCAAAAAGTAGATACTTTAAGACAATAGGTGACCTGAGTTTTCAGACAATTTAAAAGCAAGGGGTGACCACCAATGACTGGGTGGTCCAAAGTGGGAGGTGGTTTTACAATGAAGAGGTTGCTGAAAAGGGAGCCCTGCCTGCTGGTGGACCCATGTCCTCGTCTGCCCAGGTGAACAGCAACAACGACCGCGGCGTGGTTCAAGGCCAGTGGCAGGGCAAGTACGGCGGCGGCACCAGCCCACTGCAATGGCGTGGCAGCGTGGCCATTCTGCACAAGTGGCTCAAGGGCAGGTTCAAGCCAGTCAAATACGGCCAGTGTTGGGTCTTCGCTGGAGTCATGTGCACAGGTACCCAGGGAAAGAAGGTCCCCAATCCTAGGCCTGTTCTCTCATTTGTGTTCATTTGCATATATTTGCATAGGCCTCCTTCTCCCTCCAAAAAATCCAAGTCTTTCTTTATTCATGATGGGAAGATAGAAGTCTGGTTAATGAAGACAGAAACCAGATAATTCATTTATGAGATTGTTGATCATTTATTTTGCAGAAGGAGTCCCAGCCCCCTCTGCCCGAAACGCATTGAGAGCCCCTGGGCAAACCCTGTGGCCCCAAGGCCTCCGGTCCCCTCAGGCTGTTACATGACTGGTACATGGCTTCTAAGGTCCTACCAGCCTTGGAGCCTGTGTCTTCAAAAGGGGGCTGACAGTATCATCTCCAGAAGTCCCCTGAGAGAACGTACAGGAGGTGGCGGTGTTTCTGAGAGTGGGGCCAGGAATCTCAGCCCTGACAAAGTAGACAGAGATCAGGAGGAGCCTGTGGCCAGAAACGACCCCTCACCAGTCCAGGGTCTTGGCCTGCTTCTGGAACCTCACCAGCCTCCTACTCTCCAGTCCTTAGGTGTTTGGGGATCGCAACCCGAGTTGTGTCCAATTTCAACTCTGCCCATGACACGGACAGGAACCTGAGTGTGGACAAATACGTGGACTCCTTCGGGCGGACTCTGGAGGACCTGACAGAAGACAGCATGTGGTGAGTGCTTGAAGCAGACTCGGATCTGGAGCCCAGCTCTGCTGAGTCTGAGGGAAGGGCTGGTCCCAGGCAGGGTGACTCTGCTGAGAAGCAGGGATCTTTGGACACTTGACTCAGAGGTGGAGGGGCTCAAGATCTGACTGCCTTCAATCCCAGGCCAACCCCGACCCCGCACCCTGCTGTGGGACAACCCCCCCCCCCCAGAGGCCTGTGACAGAGGAGCCAAGGATCCTCCCACACAGTTACCCGTGTATCACATCCCCGCCTCTCCCTCAGCTGCATGGGCATGAGCTGCTTGTCTCAGGGGGAAACAACCCCCTTCTCTGCTCAAACAAAACTCTTCGCACAAAGCTTTAAAAAATCAATGTTGATTTTTTAAAACAGGAAGCACATCCATGTGCTTTCATATTCCAAAGGAACAAAATGGTCACAGTGTGAGTCTACCTCCCGCCCAGTTCCAGCCTCCCGGTCCTCCCGGTCCTCCCGGTCCTCCCGGAGGCTGCGCTGTGATTAGCTTCTTCCGGGTCTTTCCAGAGAGAGGCTCTGCAGACACAGGGACGCGTGCACACCCATAGGCCCCTTGCACCCCTGCTTTTTAACACAGGCAGCATTGCGTAATAAGACATACCTCGTTTTATTGCCTTTCGCCTTCCTGTGCTTCACAGATGTTGCATTTTTGACAAACCGAAAGCAAGACACTCCATCAGCAAAAAGATTACAACTTACTTGAATGTGATACTTCACTTTATTGCAGTGATCTGGAACCAAACCCACAACATCTTCGCGATATGCCTGCACTGTTCATCTTGCTCATACATTTAACAATTTCAGATCAGTATATTCAAGGTTTCCTTGTTTTTTGTAGTGTGCGAAATAGTCATATCACACCAGTCCGTGCCAGGCCCAGCTCTAAGTGCTAGACATATACTAACTCATGTTCTCCTCCAAACAACCTTGTGAGCAAGCTAGTATTACTATCTCTGGTGAGGAGAGCAAGCACAGAGAGGCTAAGTAACTTGTCTAAGGCCACACAGCTAGTGAGTGGACGAGCAGGGGTGTGAAACTGGTCTGCCTTTAAACTGTAGGGAAAATCATTGTTTATCTAACCATCTACCATGGATGGACCAACGGTTGCCTTTTATAAACAAAGCTTCAGTGAGTAACCTTGTCTGAATGTCCGTTTAGATGTGTGCTAGTGGTCACACAAGTCAACTTTCTAAAGCGCAGGGGAAACCGTGACGAGCACACAAGACAGAACACAGACAGCCCTGGCAACCCTGGCCTTAGAAGGCCCTCACCACCCCCAGGGACTGTGCCCCAGAGCCTTTACCCCAGCCTGTCTCCAGCCTCACAGCACCTGTCTGCCTCTCTTCTCCCCTTTCCTTCTCTTCACTCCCTCTGCCTGCAGGAGCACCACAAAAGTTACGCTCTTCTACCCTCAAGCAGAAGAGACAGACACTTCTTTTGGCCGTTGGGGCCTCTATCACCAAGCAGATTATCACTCTCCTCCATTTTACCCCCAGATGCGAATCAAGATATTTTCCCGAAGGCCATTACCTACCTAACAGGGTAAACATGCCAACTTGGCGAACCAGGGTTTCTCTCTGCTGCTTCCTTACTGTGTGACCCTGTGTCACCTTTTCTAGTGCCATAGTCTCATCTCTAACACAGGAACTTAAAGCCTGAACTCCTTACCAAGACCCACAGAGCCCTGCATAATGCATCCCATGCTTGCTGTAGCCCAGAGATACTTACACACCTTCTGTTCCTCGAACACACTAAGCTTTTTCTTGTCTCGAGAGCTTTTGCGCGTGTCGCTTACATTTAATGTTTGACAGTTCAATTTCTGGGTGGGATAAAGAGTCTTAAGTGTCAGTAATGGGACTCTCTTAAAAGACTTAAAACAAACATGCAAACATTTGCGATGCCAGGATGCTTGGAGCCTAATAGAAGACTGTATGTAGTGTGCCTGTTTTGTTTCTTGGGTAGAGCTTATCCGGTGAGTCCTCTAACACTTGCCTTCTGCTGGACCCCGGAGAAGTGGAAGTCCTCGGGACCCCACAGTACTGGGTGCACTGCTGCCCCCAAGAGGTCAGCTGACCTTCTGCTCAGTCACAGTTTTACTTGAAAGCAAGAATTGTCCTAGCTCCTTTTCCATTATTCCAAAAAAATTAAAGCAGGGTCTAATTAAAAAGGAAACTTCTGGGTCCTTAATATAATTGAGGTATCATAATTTCAGAATAAACACTGAATTAAAGACAAAGAACTCATCGGTTAACACTGTGTTTAAAAGAGAATTGGTAACTTGAACTTGTGTGATTATGTGGAACATGTCTAAAAGCCAAACACCCCTGCAAACAGATACGGTCCACCCTATTCTATTTAAATATTCTGCCATTTCATTTTATAGAAATTATTTTGCTGAGTTCAGAAATAGAATTGATTTAAAAGGAAAAACAAATTCGTTCTGCCTGGAGCACTGTTCCCTTCATTCTTCCTGGGGCTAATTCTTTCTCCTTTAAGTCCCGTCTCAGATGCCATCCACCTCCAGTCGGCCCCCAGCAGGGGTTCTCTGTCTCCGGCCCTTCTTCCACAGCGTGTATTGTTACCATGTTTTGCCGTGTATAATGCACACTTTTTCGCCCAAATTTTTGAGGGAAGAATAAGGATGCGCGTTATACACGCAATATATTAGTTCCATATCTACATAAATGTTTTTAATTCCTTTATTTATGCACATGCATTAAAAGTATAACTCTAGAAAGCAATAACAATATCCATATGCAAAATGATACCCTGGAAATTGATCATTGCTTTTGTTTCTAAATATAAATACATAAAAAATTTAGTTAAAAAATTAAAATGAAAGATTTTTTTCCTGAAAATTTGGGCCAAAACCGGGTGCACATCACACATGGGAGCGCATCATACACAGCAAAACACAGTATTTGCATTTGCTTTATTTATCTGCTCACTTAATTTTGCCTCTCTCCCAATCTGCCTCCTCTGTCGGAAGGTGAACTGCACAAGGACAGAAGATCTTCTGTCTTACCTGCAGCTGCATTTCTGGTAACTCGAACACAGGTTCCTGGTGCACACACACACAATCCGCTGCCCTCAGTACAGCTGAATGAACAGTTCACAGGATTCAGGCACAGCGCTCTTGCAGACTGCTGGCCAGGGACCGGCTTGCACCAGGAACTTGCCCTGCCGTGGCCGTCTGTGCTCACTGTAGGCACCCCGCCCCCTCCTCTCTCTGTGGCAGGAATTTCCATGTCTGGAATGAGAGCTGGTTTGCCCGGCAGGACCTGGGCCCCTCTTACAATGGCTGGCAGGTTCTGGACGCCACCCCCCAGGAGGAGAGTGAAGGTACGGGTTCAGCTGGGTGGGTCCCAGACCCCCGCCTTTCCTCACCCACGCTGCTCATACCCATCCCTCCTGCCCAGGCGTGTTCCAGTGCGGACCAGCCTCGGTCACCGCCATCCGTGAGGGTGACGTGCACCTGGCCCACGATGGCCCTTTTGTGTTTGCGGAGGTCAATGCAGACTATGTCACCTGGCTCTGGAATGAGGATGAGAGCAGGGAACGTGTGTATTCCAACACAAAGAAGATCGGGAGGTGTATCAGCACGAAGGCGGTGGGGAGTGACTCCCGCGTGGACATCACGAGCCTCTACAAGTATCCAGAAGGTAAGGACAGCGCAGTGGCCTCCATCAGACAGATGACTGCTCTGCTACAGAGGGACAACCATGGGTGGCCTAGGTTCTGGTGGTGACAGCTTTGTTCAGTCTCTGTGCTTTGAGAGCCAAGTGCCTTTAGCCTCCTCTTGATGGTAGGAGTTGCAAAGAAAGTATGCTGGCCATTTTTTTTTTTAGATTTTATTTATTTATGTTTAGCCAGAGGGGAAGGGACAGAGAAAGAGAGTGAAAGAAGCATCAGTGTGTGGTTGCCTCTCACAGACCCCTCACTGGGGACCCAGCCTAAAACCCAGGCACATGCCCGGACTGGGAATCGAACTGGCGACCCTTTGGTTCGCAGGCCAATGCTCAACCCACTGAGCCACACCAGCCAGGGCAGGATGGTCGTTTTTAATCCACCACAGCAGCCCAGACTTGTACCCCCAACTAACTGAATCACAGACTATAGTTTGTGACCCAGGCACCAGGACTTTTCAAAGCTCTCAGCCAATTCCAACATGCAGCCAGTATTGAGTGCTGGGCCCAGGAAGAGGAGGAGAGAAGAAAGCTCCTAGTTAACTCTGTGCTTGTGGTGGACAGATGGTGGCTCCATTGCAACCCGTGCCATCAGGACTCACTCCTGTGCTGTTCCCCCAGGCACTGCGGATTTCTTGAGACATTTGGCCCCCTCTTTCAGCGGGTCCCTTCCTGTCCCACTGGCTGTCACACAGCTCCCCTCCGATTCATCATAATTTTGCCCCAGGTTCTGCCGGGGTTTTACAAGGCCGTGGCTCCCACACTCATCTATACTCTGTGTGCCACTCAAGGGCTGGGTGGGGAACCCCAACGGGTGCTCAGTTGGTCAGAGCGTTGTCCAAACACGCCAAGTTACAGGTTCCACCCCCTGTCAGGGCACATACAATAAGCAACCCAAGAAAGCATCAATAAGTGGAACAATAAATTAATGTTTATCTCTCTCTTCCTTCCCCTCTCTCTCTAAAATTAAAAGATAAATAAAAATAAAAAGCCTGGGTCAGGAGAGAGGTTGATGAGCTGTCCTCCCCCTGCCATCTCCCATCGGTTCTGTTCCCCCTGCGCAGGCAACGCACAGCTCAGAAAGCCAGGCAGGACAGGTCGGCCCCCACAGCAGCGACACGCCGACTTCCCCTCCCACTGTAAGAGCTAAAATTATGAACTTTTAAGAGAAAACATAACAGTTCATCTTTGTAAACTTGGGTTAAACAAAGATGTTTTTAGATACGATATCGAGAGCACAAGGAACAAAAGAAAAACTTAGACTTCATCAAAATTTTAAAAACTTGTGCTACAAATGATATTATCAAGAAAATGGAAAGCTCATAGAATAAGAGAAATATTTGCAAGATTTTTGCAAAAGAATTTATCTCTAGTAAGGGACTTGTACCCAGAACATAGAATACAAAGAATTCTTACAACTCAATAAGAAAAAATAAATCATCCAATTTTTTAAATGGGTGAGGGATTTGAATAGATGACTCTCCAAGGAGGATATACAGATGGCCAATAAACACAGGAAGTGCTCACCACCATGAGTCCCTAGCGAAAGGCCAATGGAAACCACAGCTGCCATGCCACCCATGAGGCCCGCTCTCATCAAAAGTGCCTGCAGTGAGCGGAGAAACTGGAACTCACACACTGCCAGCAGCAATGCACAGTGGTGTGACTGCTTTGCAAAACTGTTTGAAAGTTTAAAAAAAAAGAAGAAAAACAAACAAACATCCACACAAAAACTTGTACGTGAACATTCACAGCAACATTTTTCGCAAAGCAGAAGAGTGGAACAGCCCCAGGGTCTATCAATAAAAAGTGGTGTGTTCACGTAATGGGCAACTATTCAGCAATTTAAAACAAGGAAGTGCTGGAAATGTGCTACAACCTAGATGCCCCTTGAAAACACGTTAAGTAAAAAAAACGAGTCCCCAAAGACCACACATTGTATAACTCCTTTTATATCAAATGTCCAGAACAGACAAGTTAGGACCTGGATTAGTGGTTGCCTGGGGCTGGGGTCCCAACGAGGAGAAATGGGAAGTGACTGCTAGTGGTTATAGAGTTTTTTGGGGGGCGATGAAATGTTCTAAAATTAGACTGTGGTGATGGGTGCATAACTCTGTAAACATACAAAAAACATTGAATTGTATTCCTTAAGTGGGTGAGTCATATGTTATGGAACTGTATCTGAATAAAGCTGTTTTTAAAAATCAGGTGGTCAGAAAGGGCCTCCCCGAGAAAGTGACAGCAGATTCTTTGGCAGGGAAATGAAACATTTTTACAGGAAAATATATCATGAATACATTAGAAAATAGAATACAAAATTCACATACATTTTAATAATAAAACACGAGATCTTAAAGAACCTTTGGGAGGCTTCCGGCCAAGATGGAGGCGTAGGTAGACACCCTGTGCCTCCTCGCACAACCAAAAGAAGGACAACAACAAATATTAAAACAAAAAACAACCAGAAC
>VMDR010010038.1:0-31836 GCA_007922815.1 Macrotus californicus | reverse complement strand
AACCTACTGGATTTTTTTTTTTTCTGATTCAGTAAGAGATAGTCTGATAACCAAGTGATATTTAGTTATTTGGCTTTAGGTTCTGGCACCAGTTCCCCAAAATTGAGTATTCTGCAATTCATTTCAATTCAGTTCTGCTACTACCTAGACTTAGTGCAAACCCCACAAGTTTAGGGCACAGTTCTTAGCAAGATCTCTCCCTCTTCAGACACTAGCTGTTAATTTAGGGGCACCTGTACTTCTGACCAACTGGCTAACTCACAACCCAGTCAGTTCAATAATTTGCTAGAACTACTCACAGAATTCGCTGAAAGTACTATACTTAGGGTTACAGTTTTATTATAAAGGATACACCATAGAAACAACCAGGTGGAGGAATCACATAGGACAAAGTCTGGGAGGGGCAGTGATGCATGCCCTCTTTTTTGGAACCTGGCAAGTTACTCTCCCAGCACCAACTGGTAAGCTCTTGGTCCAGAGTGTTTATTGGGATTTCATTACATAAGCACGATTCTCCCCAGGGGTCAACCTGCCCTAAAGTTTCATCCCTCTGACCACCTAGTTGCTCTTTCTGATCACCAGCCTCCATCCTGAGCGATCTAGGAGCCCCACCTTGAGCTGCCCAATTAACATAATAAAGACCTCTCCTGTCACTCAGGAAATTCCAAGGATTTCTGAAACTTTTTGCCTGAAACCAGGGACAAAGACCAGATATGATTTTGCTGCTGTTATTGTTTTTTATTGTTTTATTATATCACAGATTTATTTCATAAAAACATCTTAGATTTGGCTTTTTTAGTGGTTATTCAGTTAGTTCAAATGATATTTTCTAGGTATCCCTTTTGTGTTTATAACCAGCCTTGTGATGAAGTGAGGTCAGGGAGTATAAGGCACATTTCCTGCCCGAAGGTCTATTTCAGAAGGCTGATCAATACGGAGATGCCATACTACTAAAAATGATCCAAGCACACTGCATATGCTCTTATTGTATCCTCCTAACAGCCTCATAAAGTGGTCCAGAAAAGTAAATAAAAACACGTGGTTAGAGTCCAACACAGGCCTGTACAATTACAAAACTGATGTTTTCCCCACCAGTCCACATTGTAATGTAGATTGGAACTGAGTTATAGGGACAGGAAAAGGGGACTGTTGTTGGCACAAGTGGTGGTAGAAAGAGAAAAGGAAGGTGTTGTGTAGAAGTCTGCACTTCAACCAGGCCTTGAAGAGTGTATAGAAAGTGGATCCTAAAAGGAGAAGCCAAGGGGCCTTCTTGATGAAAACCAAATGGGTAAATGTGAGATACAAGTAAATTTGAGACATTGATGGACCAAGTACGTTTCTTTCCTTGAATATCTCTGGTTATAGAGAACTCCTTTTTCTCTTGATTTCACCTATTCCATTCTGCATTACGGCTTTTAGTAGAAGATTCTCTGTTGCCACTAGGCAAGTCAGCCTTCTGACACCTACTCCTCATAGCTCTCAGTTCTGCCCTCCACAAGACAGTCATCAGACAAATGGAGGTTTTTTTTGAGATCCGCTTTCCACAGGTTAGTCCAACCCAGTCCTCGCCTGCATTCTTCACAGCACAAGGTTCTGAAATTCTCTGTCACTGAAATCGTCTTTCTGATTTGGGTGGTGGTTAAGAAAGTTTGTTGTGACATCAGAGAGATTTGAATCTGAGGTGCTACCTGCCACTTACCAGGTTTATAAGTGAATTAACCTCTTTGAATCGCAGTTTCACTTTCTATAAAGTGAGCATATTGATAACTGCCTCAGAGATAGTGAAAATTTTATGAAGTGAGACAGTACTCCAAATAGAATGAGTACTCAATTTATATGATCTATTATTAGGGTAATATATCTGTGAGCATTTTCTCTTTAAAAAGAAAACCTTACACTTAATAACCTAAAATAAAATAAAATAATTTATTAGCTCATTATTCTGTGTGCTGGTAACTAGGGCCAGACTCAGCCTCAGAGTTCTGATGCTCTTCAGTGGGCTCACGCATGTATTTGCCATCTGCTAGTGGTTGAAGGTCTCACTCGTGTGTCTGATGTTCAGCTGGCTGCAGGCTGTATGGTTCTGGCCAGATGTTCTCATCATCCATCGGGCCAGCCTGGATCGTTCCCATGGTAGAGGTCTCAGGATTCCCATAAGCAGCAAAAGGACCCATCCTATTATGCAAATGCTTTCTAAGTTTCCACTCGTGTCATGTTTGCTACTGTCTCATTGGCCAGAACTGGTCCAGGATTGGTGTGGAACAGCAATGTCAAAGGTCATGGATGTAGGGAGGGAGGGTGAAGAGTTATGGCTAATCTTGTAAGATACTCCAGACTATTATTCTCTCTCTAAGACAAGTATTTTAAAGGCAGTAGTGAAGGATGATTACTCTGCTGAAGGCTGAATTTGTGTTTATCTCCTGGGATATTATTGACTTTGTACTTCACTGTGTGTATGTGAGTGTGGGTGAGTGTGGATGTATGAGCGTGTATTTGTGTGTGTGTGTGTGTGTGTGTGTGTGTGTGTGTGAGAGAGAGAGAGAGAGAGAGAGAGACAGAGACAGAGAGAGAGAGAGAGAGAGAGAAGGAGGAAGAGAAGAAGGAGATGGGAAATTGACAGGCAACTGGGATGGCCAGCCTGAAGAGATCACTAAATCAAATGACCTTGGCAGTCTCATGCCTCATCTGGGCAAGAGCAACAGAGGAAGGCCTCCAGCTCAGGCCTGTCCACCTCTATGGCTATCCCAGCCTGGGTGTGAAAAGGAGATCAAAGGAGCCATACATCCCAGGGAGTTCTATTTCTTCCGTTTGTCCCTTTATGCTGCAAATATGAGTTGAGTGCTATCTCCAGGATTGGTACTAGCTTGATCTCAGTATCTACTGTGGATCCTGCTGCTTTTTCTTTCCATGATCACAGACATACCAGTTTGCCTATATGGGTTTAAGCTTTCTCAACTGTTTAATGAGGGCATTAGATTTAGTAATCTAAAGGTATCTTTCATTGGTGATATGTACAATTTCACCATATTATACTCTTACATTTTTCCCTTTAAAACTTACACATCTTTTTTTCCTGACTCTTCAGACCCCCAGCTTGTTGCTCTGATGCCATCCCACCAATGGATGGGATGGAATACTCAAAAAACAAAACATTTGACTGAATAGAGTCTATTTCTATGAGTATGTGACCTCTAATAGACTCTTACATTTTATCACATAGGGGTTCTTGCATTTTTTTCTTGACCAAGTGAGATATGATGGTCAATACACTGAGATTTCTCTGTCATGACTTCCTGGCCTTCTGGGAGATCTGCCTGATGAAAGTGGAAGGAGGTTGGCCTACCTTAAGGTAGGGACCGAGTTTATCTTTCTACTTATACCTGTTTTATAATAGAGACTTCTGTCAGTTTTGGGTTAGGAAGAATGGCGTTAACTAGGGGATGTTGGGCATTGACTTACTCTCTCTGAATCTCAGTTTTTACATCAGTTCAACAATTCTTATCTAAATATTGTTTTTACCAGGAGTAAATAACATAAGGTTCTATAAATACCAAGGTCAGAGTCTGTTTCCTTGTAGGACTTCAAGTAATATATGTTTCCCTTTTTTCCCTTCACCTCCTTGCTGAACTGATCAAATGCGATCATGTATGGAAGCTGTAGCACTTTGTAACTCTGAAGTATAAAACAAATAATGGATTATGATTGCTGACACCAGCCTGTGCTCTAATGCCTGGAAAGTACCAGATTATCATTGCTAAGAGATACCCAGCTGGGTTAGAGGCAGCACTGGGGATGGACCCAGGTCTTTGTCTCCAGTCTACAGCTTTGTCCACTGCTCACTATCTATCCACTATCCGAGGGAGGTCAGCACATCATAAGTGGGCTTATACATATCACCTTAAGGTCTGGAGCCTTGAGTAATGCAACAAGAACATAGGCATCTACACTGGGTTTGAACCCTGAAGGGAAGCAGATTTAGATTAAATATTTCAGTGCAGTGCCGCTTAGCATACCAGTGGAGTGCCTAGCCTTGGTCCTTGTAGTATCTTGGGATAACCTTCCCCCTTTCCTTTATTTTTTTACCTCTTAAAACAGAGAGCAAAATTTCACTGTTGAAGGACTTTCAGATATCTCTGAAAGGCATTGATAAATACAAAGGGTTGTTTATTTCCTTTGGTGAGTGGGTTTTCCCTTGAGAGATTTCCTTCTGAAACGTGCATGAAAGCACCACCATTTCTTTTTGCCTTCTCAAGAGAGTCATAAAATGCTATTGGCTATTAGCTGGAATGACACACCTGGGTTCCACTGATCTAGGGGGATTTGGGAGTCTCAGGGTGGTTAGAGATTAATTTGACATGAGTTATATTCAGAAACATTCCTGGGTGTTCTCTCAGTGTCTGCATAATGAAGACAGTGCATTGTCAAGGCCCAGGCCAGGGTTATGAGCTCATCGGAAATTCAAAAACTACGTCCATCCAGCATGTTGGATGCAAGACTATTAAGTGAAACGCTTCTGGAGGTGATGTTACTGGGGCTCCAACAGGGCAGCTTCTGAATCAATGGGAATCTATGTGATCTTCCAAATCAGTCTTTGGGGATAGAAAGAATGAGAAAGAGAGAAATGGGAATGAGCATCTTACAAATGGTTTTAATCTGAAATGCACAAGATAACTTTAAGTAGAACATGAGAGCTAGGGCTTTAATCAGTAAAATGTGTCATTAAATGCTTTTACAAAGTTTATTTCTAAGGAGTGTACATTGATATTGTGAGAATAAACAATCAATGGGCAAGTAACAAAAGACCTGACATGTAAGACCTGCATTCAGAGGCTGTAACCTCACAAATGCAACCCCAGAGATGAAACTTACAAATACTTAAATTGAGTTTTCAGTGAATATTGTTTAATAGGCTAGGGATGTATCCACATTTATGGCATTGCTTCAGTGGGAAGATGTTTCATGAGTTACAACAGATGGTAACAGGTTGTATCCACCTACCCTTGACCTCAACAGCAGCTGTGGGAAGCTGGGAAGTGTGTGTTTGGGAAGTGTGTGGGAAGAGGTGGAGGCACAGTTACGCAGGAAGAAGGGTATTTCTCCAGTCACTGCATCTGTTGCACATTCAGTGAGAAGAAAGGATAGAGGAGGGCAGAGGAAGGGAAAGGGAAGGAAGGGAAGAAATAAGAAAGAAAGAGAAAGGGAGGAGAGGGAGAGGAGGAGGGAAAGAAAAAGGGGCTGCCCATTAAAAATTGTTGAGTGATTAATTCTAGGCCTCATGCCCGGTATTTGCATTTGCATTGTCTCAATTTCCCTCACTATGGCACAGTGAGTGTGAGTGGAATAATCTTATTCCTGGCCACACAAGTGGAAGGGATTCTGCCTTCCTGTTTCAATAGCTGTTACAGCAAGGGGCATTGTGAATCCGGTGGGACTATCCAAGTTCTTATTGAATGATTTTAATGTCTTAATAAAGAGTTCTAATTTTTAGAAGATGAAGATGAAGATGAAGAACAACAATTGAATTTAAAAATAACAAGCTATCTTACTGGGGAGTTAGGAAGGACTAACGCTAGGTAGTACAATACTGCCAGATCTTACTCTCCTTCGAAGGTGTAAGTAGCCCCTTCCCCAGGCCACCCAGTCTCAATGTGAACAGTCAAGGAAGAAGGCTGACAATTGCAAAGGTGTTGGCAAAAGTTTCCAGTTCTGATCCCTATCCAGAGTACTTCCTCCAGCCTCCTCATTTCCCAAGACTGAGCCTGAGCAGTATAGAAGTGGTGGCCCTTCGTCCCTCCACTCTGCTATCCAGTGGCCCTAATCAGTTTCCTCTCAAGTGCTCATTTCTTCTTCAGTGCATTTTGCTTGGCCTTTTCACTGTCGTAAAACCTTCAACACTATTCCTTCCATCATTTCTGACCTTCAGCCACATTCTTCTCATTCTCTCTGAAAAATCCCTCAAAATCCTTACCAAGGAAGATGATTTAGCCCTGTACCCTGAGAGATAGTGTTTTTTCTGCCTCCTTAATAGTTCAGCTTTATGATTTTGCATTGTAAGGTCTTTGGTCGTTACCCCATTCCACCTAAATTTTTGTAGCATCAGGTAAGATGCTTATGGTTGCAAGTAACAGATTCACTTACTTTCTATGACCTGAAAAATAGTTGTTTATTATCTCACATAGCAGTAGGTCTAGAGGTTGATGTCCCAGGCTAGACATTGGCCATGGTGGTGTCATCTGAGAGCCAGTCCCAGTTTCTTTCAGCACTATTACCTCGCCTACCCTTGTGCTTATTCAGTCAGGATGGCTATGCATGGCTCAAAAAGGAGGGAGGGGCATTTCTTCCTACACATCCCTTTTTTTCCTAGGAATAAAATATTACTGAGAGGTTCCCCAGGAGACATTTATTTCACTTGTCAGCCGTGGCCTGGCTTCGAGGAAGCTGGTGAAACCAGCCTTTGACCTTTACCCTGGCAACAGATACTGCCATCATGAACAAAGAAGATGGAGAGTGGCTGTTGGGTAGATTGCCAACAGCATCTACCACATTTATATCTCTCATTACAATTTTCATTCTCACACTGGGTCTGGGGACACTGAGGGGGGCATCCAGTGTGATACTCAAAGTATACGTTCCCGACGATCATTAACTAGTGCCTCCAGATCAAGCCTGGGTATCTTAACACTTTCATCTCAGTGACTTGTCTTTGCTTTGGGGGCATTTGTGGAGAGGCTGAGAGTCACTTTTGTTTTTGGTCTTTGTACAAGAGTCACAGTTTGGGGACCCGGTCATCAATCCTAGTATATCCCTATATTTTGCCCCAGTGGGCCCTGGGTACTCATGCAAACAGATAAAACTCAGACAAGCAAGGACTCCCAGTGAGAATGCAATTGAGTGTCTTCTCAGGGATGTTTATCACACACTCAAAGTTTGATGGGGAATTAAATGATCTCCTGACTGATGACCTTCCAAACACAAATTTATAAAAAATAGTAGTAACATTTTAGCCCCTCTATTTGCATGGTGTTATGCAGGCTTGGCTTGTGTGATAAAAGTCAATACAATGGGTATAAAATTTACTTCCCAACAAGAGTGAATATTTCACTTGTCTTTGATTTCTTATAAAATTGCATCTATTCTATTTGAAGCTTTTTCTCTTACCAGGGAAATGAACTTTTCAATCACTGTAGGGATTCCCATATCAGACCTAACCCTCTTGGTCCTCAGGGCCTTATATATTGGTCCAGAACGCTCAGTAACGATGATCTCTACTTACCTGATTATTGTCTATAGTTTCTTAAAGACAGCCAGAATTGCTGTTTCGTGATATGTTTGGTCATTGGAGTCTTAGCTGAGGATAGACCCATGACACAGGCTCATTTAGAGACCCCTCGTTCCCTTGTGAGATCCTGCTACCTCTGCAGATTGTGTCTGGTTGCAAACACATTACTTCCAACCTCAGAAGATATTTTCAAAACTTGTTTCAGTTCTAGATGTTCCAATAACCCCCTTCAAATACTTCCCTTTATTTAACAATGATTCCACAAAATCTCCCCTCAGGAGGCCTTGGGAAACATTTTTCTGGACTCTATTCTCCTTCTAACAATGAGGATATGAGGGTGGTTAGTTGATTTCTCACCAACTCATCCTGTTATAAATAGGATGCATTTCTTATTGAAATGAAACAAATTAGATTCCCGATTGTCTTGCTGATTAAGTATCCACTTAAAATGAACCAAATCACAGCATGCTGTTAAGCACCTTGCTGGTGCACTTGGCCAATGCCTCCTTTCACATGCTTGCCTCCACACTACTGTATGGTATAGGTTATTCCCCGGAGAGACCCTTTCCTTCCATTCTGTCTGTCAAATCCCAACCACCTAGCTAGACCCAGTGCCTAGACCATCTTCTTTATCAAGCTTTCTTCTTCCTCCCACCCTTTCCTCGAACTGAGAAAACCCTCTTTGTGCTGTGTCTTCAGAGGATTTTGATACATCTGTGCTATACATCCTTTCCGACCTTTGGTTGCCATTATATGTGTGGACATTGTACTTGTCCTATTGGTTCATAATCCCTTTGAGAGCAGGGCCCTATCTTGCTACCTTTGTTTTATCGATGGTGCCTAGAAACTAACTGAATGGATCTGATGCAAATAAGTTGTCCCCTGACCATCAATAGTGTGTGATGGGACACAAAGTGTATAAGCCTGGTATATCAGTAAATTAATACTATTGGCAATGAAAAAAAAGATATCCTAGGGCAGGCCAGTCTGGTAAACATGGATACTGAGGTCAGTGAATGTTCTAATACCTGCTTGGGATAAGAAGAAGGACCACAGTGAGCTGAAGGCATCAGGAAAGGCTTCATAGATATCTTTAGAAATCAAAATGAATGTTGTATTATCATAAAAATTTGAATGAGTATAAAGGAAAGGAAAAGACAGAGAAGGCATGGGGATATGGAAGAAAACGGAAATGACTTTCAGCATCTGTGGCTTGGTTTGTATACACCAAGAAGACATCGTAATAGTGCCTCATGATTTTATCAAACCTCACAACTCATGAAGTACTCTCACATACATTGTTTTATGTGATTCCATCTAGTTAGGTCCATAGAGTGAAGTCTTCTCTATTGAAAATATCATAACAAAGGAAATTTACTGTGCACACAGTCAAAGCATACTTCAGTGGTAACAGACCTGTTTGTACCAAAAGTAACCATGGGGGAGGGAAGGAAGAGGGAGATGCTGAAGGTACCAATGATAACGATGCCAGTTCCTAGAGTCCTAAAGGCTGAGGACAAACACACACAACAAAAAGAAGAACACACAGTTTATGATGTGCTCCATTCATACTTCTGATCTGGGAGACGTGGAATCTGTGTTAACCAGGTCCAAGTTCAGTGCAATGCAAAGGCGTTGTGTTTTCTTAGTGCTTCCTCCCATCAGAGAACATGGCTGTATGGGCCTAGGCACTTATTTTCTTATTTAATGACTTCATTACCATCTGAAGATTCAGACTTTATGCTCAAACTGTCTCCCCCACCAAGCCTGTTTATATTGAAAACCTAAAAGCTCATTTCCAGGCTCTCACCCTTAGTTGCTGCCCAGGGTCCCCCAGTGATAGTGTCCTAAGTGATGGGTATTTACCTGAAGGTGAGATGGACAGTCGAAACCTCGTGACCTCCTTAACACAGGGATTGAAAATCTCTTAGCAATCACCGCAAATTTATGTTTGCTGTTGGAAAGTTGCTTTGGGAAATGATGTGAATCAGAGACGTAAATTTTCTGTCGAGATAAACTTTAGTAGCGAGCAAATCAAAATTTGGAGGGAAAAAAAAAGATCTGTTTGTGTTTTATCTCATTTTTATTAACATTCTTTAATATTCGCCACGGCCTTACTCTGTGAGCCAAACTGCCAGTGGAAGCCCTGGACTACAGAGAAGATTCGGGAATTTCTCTAGAGAGGATTCTTCCAGTCTCATTTTACCAACAGAAGCTGTGGATAACAGATGTGCTTCAAAGATCTGGCAGCCTTTAAAAGAATTAAGGTGAAAAATAAAGCCCCTAAAACCCCACCATACAGATAGCAGGACCCTGCCGCCTGTGGACCGGCCCAGACTTTTCAGTGTGTTCCCAGAAATTGCTGTTATACAGTCTGCACAGACGGTGGAGTGCTTGGACGGGCAAGGGAGGGCCGGAAACTTGGCAGAGCACCAGCTCAGAGCACGGTTCTTTTTTTCTTTTTCCCGAAAAGCTGAGCCTGGTAAAAAATAAAAACACAAGCAGACCCTTTCCCTCTTCCCCATCTGTTTTCATCCTAGTTCTTCGGGGTTCATAGCCCAGGGTAAACCAGTGAAGCCCAGCAGACTGCTGGCTGCCTAACGTGTTCCTGGTTTGGCTGCAGTTCAAGGCTGCTCGGCCGCAGGGTCCGAGCACACAGAGTCTCATCGGCTGACAGATAGGGGACTGCTGCAGGAGCCTGTGCAAGGGCTCAGAAAAGCCACCCATGCACTTTTGATGGCAGTGGTATGCTGTGATAAGGGATTATTATTGGACCAAGGTCAACCTCTGCCCGTACCTTCTTCCAGAAGTCTCAGTCTAAGCTCTCAGGTCATCCACCAAGCATATGCTGCTAGAAAGAGGTATGCTCAGAAACGGAGGACTGAGAATCGAATCTGTTGACAGAACTGGGAAGGAACATTATATGGAAAAACACTAAATAAGGTCAACCCCCTGAGGCAAGTCTTGGGGTGCCTCTGTGAGGGCATCATTGTAACCTCCTTCTTAACAAAGTATTCTAGCTGACTTTGACTAATAGACAAGGGGCTATCTCTCCTCCTTCCCACTTACTATAGCTGCTAATCTGTACCCCAGCTTTCCCTCCTATGGAGATAAATTTTGATTACCAATTCAATGCTCTCTTTAAATTAACCTCTTATAGCCACTTCTCAGAATCCGTTTCTAGCGTGTAGTTTCTCCTAAGGCCTTTCAATTTTCTCCTAGTCTGTTTGCATAAATACTGGATGGGAACTGCCATTACATGAGAACTTACTATCAGCTAGCACTCTGGCCGCCTCAACAAATATCTCTGACAATCTTCCTGAAAACCTGCAAGGCAGCTTTTGGTGTGTCCGTTTTAGAGATGTGGGTACCAAGTTTGACAGAGCTGAAATAATTACCTGCTTAAAGGCCATTCAACCCACTTGGGTCTGATTCTGTGCCAGATGATGAGGGACAAAGTCAAATAAAAGGTGGGGCCCTTCCTCAAGAAGCACGCAGTCTAGTTGCCTTCCTGCTGCTGTGTCTTAACAGAGGAGCCATGGGGGACGTAGTTCAGAGCAGTGACTAACAGCGGGAATTTCAGCTCCTGTGGAGGAGAGTTCGAAGCATGTGGCCTCTGAATTCGCACTGTGTGGGTGGCACCCACATGCCACCATCCCTCCTGCATCCACTGCTTGAATCTTTTCATGCCTCACGGCTTTGAAAGTTGTCACTTACGTTATCTCATTTGATCCTTACCAGATCCTTGTGAAAAAGGCTGAAAAAGGGTTATTTCTGAGTTTTATAGACAAGGGAATCGAGGTCCACAAAGGTGGTGTTTTATCTCAGTAAATGACAGAGCTAGCACCAGGGCTCTCTACCTATTAATTCCGCACCCAGTAGATTTTTCTAATACATTGTGAGGCCTCCAGACAAAGACAACTCTGGGAGGTGTTGAGTGCAAGAGGGGTCTGATAAGACCAAGTTCCCCAGCTGAAACTTGGTTTTCAAGTCATCACTGGATTTCAGTTTTGCAATATTGAAGTACTGGACCACTTTGCCCTTCTCAAAGTCTTCAATTGGTGACCTGCCATGCTGCTTTCACTTTTTGCTGTCGATTCTTCCCATGTTAATCATCTAGCTCAGTGTTCCGCAAGCATTTTTTATCTTCCCCAAAGAGTTTTTTAAGACATTTTTCCCAATTTCCCCCTCACTCTGAAATGTTTATATTACAGTTATATTGTATGTCTATTTATATACACACAAGAAGTAAGATTTTTTTTTGCCCCTTGAGAACGAATTTTTACCTTCTTGGTTCAATATTGCTGCCATTGGGAATGCGTAGTGTAACTCGTAACTATGAATTCAATAAAAATATTTTTAGAAGAAGAAGGCAGAGAAGGAAGAACAGAAGAATGAGGAAAGAAAGAAAGGGAAGGAGGGAAGGAAGCAAAGTAGGAGGGATCGAGGGAGGGAAGGGAAGAGAGAAAAACAGCAAACTAATAGTAAAACAAGTCAGCAAAACACAAAACGCTAAACTGAAGGGTGTCCTCAATTCCCTAACAGCTACAGCTTTTCCTGATAGTATGATTCATGTGTTGGGGTTTTCCTTTGGCCAAAGTGTACCCATCATCCCTGTCCAGATCTAGGGAAGGGCATTCTCTAATTATTCTGTGAATGAATCACAAGGAAGAGACAGTGGCTTGAAAATGACTCACCTTTCAATATGTCATTTTCTAGGTACAAACTAACTAGTGTGTTCCCTCTGACCAACCATAGGGTAGGTGCTGTGTTGGTCTCCAGGGAGGGTAGAAGATTGATGAACCCGTAACTTTACTTGTGGATGAGTAACAGCAAAGAGAACATATTGAAAATTACTCCTACTTTTCTTCCCCTTCTTAACTCCACACCCTGCCTACCAAATCGACTAACTAGAGGGAAAGTCCAAAATCACAACTACAGATGAGAGAAGAAAGGCCTGGACTAATGGAATTGACTTACCCAAGTCCAAGCAGCAAATCAGTAGCACAGCTGGAACTTGGATTCTGCCTCTGGATACCTGCGGTCCCTGCCCCAGAAGAGAGAGTCTAGCTCAGACGTGTTCTTTTGTCACTTTGCTTGTGCAGCACCAAACTGGAGCCGTTAGAGCACAGAGAAAAACCATCTTAAATAAACACCAGCAAATCTGCTACAGCTGAAGATGTATGCTTAGTGTCCCAGGGGCCAGAATGATTTAATATCGTTGATATTAAATAAGAGTTTGGGAGCTGGATAACAATCGCAAGCTGTGTAGTAGCTTTCCACCCTGAGGAATTGACTATGGATAGCAAATAGCTCAGATGTGGAAATGAGTTTTGCCATCTCGCCAAAGACCCATGTGAACAATGCGTCCTCGAGCTGGCCAGCAGCCTTTGGTTCCTGTGGAAACTGGAAGAGGGTGCCAAATCTGCACGGGTGCATGAATGCACGTGCCCAGGCACACGCGCAATCCAGTGGTGAGTACATTCACCAGGCCTCCCTGACCTCAGTGGTAGGGCCAAACCAATTAAGAACCAGAACAAAGTCAAACATGAGTGTAGAGAGGCCAAGGCCTGAGCCAGTTGCAAAGCTATGAAGGAAGCCACATGTGCCTGTAGTAGCTCCTGATATCAGTCTGCCTCCTTAACCTCTTGTTTTAGACCCAATGCTTCAGGGACTCAGAGTTTTGGCTATCACCTTATCACAGAAGAAGAAGGTAACACGGCTTTGGAGCACGGCAGCCCTGTTCAACTCAGACCCTCCCTAGTTGTGTGAACTTGTTTTTGTTTGTTATTTTTAAAAAAATGTTTTAACCTCATCTGAGGTTATTTTTTCATTGCTTTAGAGAGAGAGGAAGGGAAAGAGAGAAACATTGATGTGAGAGAGATTTATCAGTTGGGTGTCCTCCCATATGTGCCTGGACCAGGGATCAAACCCACAGTCTGGGTGTGTACTCTGATTGGAAATCGAACTCACAACCTTCTGGTTATGGGACAATGTTCCAACCAACTGAGCCACACCAGCCAGGGCTGTTTGTTATTTTATTTTTTATTAAATAAAAAAAAAAAACCACTTATCTAACACCTGCATATGCCAGGCACTGTTCAAAGCATATTACAAAGAATAACTCATTTAGTTTTCAATAATAACTTATTTCTCATAACAATCCCATGTCCATTTTATAGACAAAGGAACAAGTATCAGTTTAAGTTAAGGTTAAATAACTTGCCAAATTTACTCAGAATTTGAACCCCAGCATTAGCCCCTACTAAGTACGATTTATAATAATCAACCCCCTGGCCAGGGGGAGCCTTTCCTAAATGGATCAGGGTGAAGGGGAGGCCTCTTTTGTGCACATCCGTGGTAAGTCTGGTGGGCCTAGACTCTAAGCACAGACCTTGGCTGATGCCTCACCTTCAGGTTCCATTGCTCTATTTTTCACTCAAGATGTATTTACTTAATCCCTGAACAAGAAATGCTGTGTTAGTTTGATTGAATGAGTTGACCAACATAGAACTAAAAAATACCTTCAGTTACATTTCAGTTACAGTGTGGTTTCTCCTTTGCTTCCCTACAATGTATGTGTTTGTTTTGTTTTTATTTAATCTTCATTATTTTTAAAATAGTGTATGCAAAAGGATCAATATAAAAAACTCAGATAAAAGTGATCTGGACAGTAAATAAGAAGTGAGGCTGAATTCCAAGAAGGACCATTATTTTTGAAACAAAATACACACACAGACTCAATTGCAGGGAAATGCAGATTTCACCACAAATGCAATCACTCTGGAACAGGCAATGAGACAAAATCACAGAGTGCTTAGTTCTGCAGCTGAGGGACAAATGACAGGATTGCCTCGGCCAGCTAAAGACAGATTGCTGCATTGTTCTATTAATTGTGTATAGCTTGGCTTTTCCAGACCTTTCTGTGGCAGACCAGTCCAGCTCTCACTTGCTACCTTCTCACTTCTAGCCATGGCTGTGTTCGTATGTCTGAGATAGAGACCCCTGCCACACACAGTTTACAATACTGAGAATCCTTAATTAAAGATAAATGCACTGATAGTGAACACCTAATAATACATGATTTTTGAAGAGGACACTTGTTCAAGCAGATACAATACACTCGAAAATTCAGTCTTGAACATGACTTTATTATAAGCCCTGTAAACTGTTGACAGATCTGGCCTTACACAGGAGCAATGGCCTGCATTTTTTTCATTTGAGGGCCCAAGGATGGATCTCCAGTTCAAACGTACATCACCCAGCTATCCCTGTACCTGAAATTCTAGCAGGGGCACATTTTCTTTAGGTTATTTCCCACAAGGATCCTTTTGTGAGCTGCACAAATCTAAGGATAGAATTGTTAAGACCATCCATCCATCAGTTTTCTACTCGGATTCAGTTTTCACCTTCTTGAAAGAGTTGCTGGCAAAGGCATAAATGTCAAGTGGACTGAGCAGAAAGGGAGCATTTTGGTGCGGGGGTATTTGGAAAGAGTTGTTATCTTTTTGGATGTCTCCGAGACCTCCTGGACTGCTGTGGCAAAGAAAAAAAAGAAGTAAGGCACAGGATGGGGGTGGGGCACAAAGGGGCAGTGGTGTGACTGGGCTGCTAAACACCCTCCAGCTGGAGAAGGAGGAGGTGGAGGAACATGTGCACAATGTATTCTCCAGGACACCTCCTGGAAGCCATGATGACCTCTGTATTTTGCACAGGACCAGCGCTGTCTCATAATGACACAACAAATCAGAGGAAAGGGACGTGGTGGAGGAGGGTGGACACAATTTAGAAGAGGCACTTCTGGGTCCAGGCCTGGCAGTGGCATTGACCTTGGGCAAGCTACTCAACCTCTTCTGATGTGAGACTTCTTGTCTTCAAAATGTGAGACTAGTCTGTGTCTGTCTTGTGAGACTGCCGGGAGAATTAAAATAAATAAAATAATTAGTTGTAAATTGCTCTTCGTAAACGATGGAGTGCTCAGAAACAGATTACAGCACAGCTCAGGTTGCCCATCTTTCTCATAGTCGCAGCCCCACCTGGTGGAGTCACTGTGGGCTTCCTCATTCAAGACCTGTCCAGCCCAACCCCCGGCCTGCCATGCATTTTTCAAAAGCTGCAGCCAGACTTGTGGTTCTTGTAGATTACTGAGCTGCACACGCTGGGATTCTTATGGCCCACTGATTCTCAACCTTGGCTAAACTTCAGAATCACCTGGGAAGCTTTAAAAAAATCTCCTCCCCAAAGCCACACTCCAGCTCAATTAAATCAGAATCTCTTACGGAGGGACCCAGACATCAGTATTTATTAAAGCTCCCAAGTGGTTCCAATGCACACCCAGGGTTGAGAAGCAGCCTCGCAATCTCATAGCTAAGTGAAGAAAGAAGGATGCAGCTAGACAATGTACTATTTTTTCTCATAATGCAGGGGGAAAAATGACTTTCCAAGATTACATTGAGAAGAAGCAAATAGCCAACCTGGTAGATCAGAATAAAGAAATGACTAAAAATGGTGGAGGAGTCGAGTTGGTGTGTTACAGCTCCTTATGGTGATTATTTGAGCAGCATAAAGCACAAGTCTTGGAACTCCCTCTTTCTTTCTCTTTTGTCCCTCTCCCCCTCTCTTACCCCTCACATCCTCCCGTGCCTTTTATTTCCCCCAATATCTCCCTCTTTACTTTTCTTCTTCTCTTCATTTTACAAAAGGGCTTTGAACTGCTGATATTCACTGTAGCCACTTGCTCACACTGTAGTAAGTTATTTTAGGAGCCCTGTACAAATGTTTCTCTGCACTTTTCTGCCCCCCACTCCAGTGGCATTCATCATTTGTTTTTAGCTGGGCCTACTCCATGGCACATCCCTGTGCCTGCACGTTCTCACATGTGGGTGAGTGTGAGTGTATCCTCTCTAGGATTTCCTTTTTCTCTTCCTGCACATCAAAAAACCCTATTTTCCTTCCCACACATGCCTGCACTTTCTCATCTGTTTTTCAGCATGCTCACCTCCTCTCTGAGGTCCAGTTTCTCTGTGATTTTTTTTTTTCCTACCTTTTCTCATTCCTATGCAAGGCTTTCTAGGGAATGGGAGTGCAGGGGAATTTTAATTTTCTGGTAAAGTGACACTAGCTTGAAAATCTCATTTGTCTCGTGTTTTGTTGTTGGGGGAAAAAAATGGTAACATCAGAAGGCCAGAACTAGAAGGGTTCTTAGGGAATACCTGGATGAAAACCCATGCAGTAGGATGCTTATCAGATGAATCCAAGCCAAGTGAATAATAACACCAGGTTTAAAGGCCAGATCTTCTCAGTTCTGGACCTTGAACTCCCAGAGCACACACTTGAACTGACCTGCAGACGTATTGTGATTAACCAGGACCCATCAAATGTGAATTGCCTTTTGTTTATTTAAGTGATCTCTCTAGTTCTGATGAACTTCACTCATCTACATTGTTTCTCTGGCCCCCAGTGCATTTCAATTTGTAATGCTTGCATCTCTAGCCCATCCTATTTCTAAGGTCTGAGTCTATTTTCCTGATTAGTATGCCCACCCTACTCATTACACTAACCACACAGATATTTATTTATTTATTTACTTATTTATTTATTTATAGAAAGAGGAGAAGGAAGGGAGGTAGAAAGGGAGAGAACCATCAATATGAGAAAGAAACATTGATTGTTTGCCTCTTGTAAGGGCCCCAACCAGGGAGCAAACCCATAACCTAGGCATGTGCCCTGACCAGGGATTGAACCAATGACCTTTCGCTTTGCAGGACGATGCCCAACCAAACTAAATCACACCTGTTAGGGCTACTAACCACATTTATTTTATTTTTTTTAATGGAAGCCCATTCCCATCTCCGAGATGGACAAGGCTTGGTAGGAGAAGGGGAAAACACAGACAGGTTGGCTAAATTTTTTTAGGCTCCAGAACACCTCCTGAAAGAAATATCAAGTGTTTCATTTTTCTTCTTGTTAATTAAATATCTACTGTTAACTTGATTTTTTTCCCTGCACCTAAATGAGATATTGCTTTATTAAAAAGTGGGTCAAATGAGGGTTCTGACAAGTTTTGTCCCAGTTAATTTTGCCATATGTTCTTTTGGAAGCATGTGCTAACTGCAGGTCCTCTTGCTGATTAGCAACCAACCTGAGGGTTTTTAATTTAGACTTCCAGTTCTCTGGCAATGGAGAGGAAGATTAAAAGAAAATCAGTCTAAGAGAACCAAAACCTAACTGGTCAGAAAGGCTACCTCCAGCAATGTTGGAGCCCAGCATGTTGGATTAGACAGCCTCATTACTTTAGACCATGACGCAGAGGTTCTCAACCTCAGCAGTCTTGACATTTAGGGCCAAATTATTCTGTTTGTTGCAGGGGTCTTTTCTTTGCATTATTGGATATTTAGAGGTACCCCTGGCCTCTACCTGCTAAATGCCAGTAGCATGATCCACCCTGCCCCATGCATGAAAATCAAAAATATTTCCAGATATTACCAATTGTTAGTTGGGTGGCAAATTTGACCCTGGGTGACAACCACTTTGTCATAGAGACATAGCCCATTTAATGGCTAAGGAGGAAATCTGAATAAATCCCCAACAGTCATAAACAGTTGCCCATATTTTGCACTTTCTGAGTCAAAAATCCTCTGGTTAGAGGTTGGGATGGATAATTGTCTGGATATGTCTGCTTCTGGAAGCCTGTGAGAGGTCTCCTCTCTTGCCAGAGTACCACATTACCCAAATACCAGAAGCCAAAGCAAAGTCATGGGAATTACAGGATCCAAACAATGCCCCCATGTCATCCAGCAAGAATCTGGTGAGCATGTTTCCAATGGCCTGGCCAGGCTGATGCTCTTTGCTGGTGAAGGGAAAAAGGGGGCAACTGTTCAAGGAAAGAAGAAGCAGAGTACAGTGAAAAGGGCACCAGAATGAACACGAGGGCTCCCAATTACTAGCTGGGTGACTTGGCACAAAGTACTCAACCTCTCTGAACCTCAGGTCCTCATGTAACAATAAGGTTCCTGGTACATCTCCCACATACTGAGACTTACCTCGCAGCTCCTATACCAAGGAACCACTCAATAAATTCATTTCCTCCATCTCATTTACATCTCTGACTAAACCTTAAGGATGTAATAGCCAGGCACCTCTCTTTGTGTGGAAAACCAAAGACCTTCAGAAATGGTATCCAGTTGAGGAAGGCCAAGAGACAATGTGCCCAGTCAGGAGTAAGAATTTTGCCTCTTGGATTCCTGGGGAAAAAAAATCAGAGTAGAGCATTTTTTTAACCAAAAAAAAAAAAAAAAAAAGTGTTACTTAACCCTGAGGTGGAACTCATTAATTAGGAACATGCTCTCAAATGAAAGCATTGCCATCTGCTGGCTCTTACCACCAGGGAGCAGAGGTATGCTCTCCTGTGACATGAGTAGCCCCAATCCGCCAGCCTGCAAAGCACCTACCAACTCATTAACTAATGCCTGAAAATGCCATCAGCCATCAGCCCACTCAGTCCTTTACACCGTAATTGTCACTGAATTTATCAGGTCCTTTCCTGAGTAAAAGTTTGATCATGGTAGAGCAAAGTAAAGGGTAATTAATGCTGGAGCGTAGTTATGTCCTGTGCTAATTTGTTTGTGTGGATATATATGTGTACATATGAGTATATATAACATGTATATGTGTGTGGTATATCTGTCTTGGTGGGTACGTGTGTGGGAAGGTATCCCTAAACTGCTGTCAAAATATATCTCAGGGGTCTGTTTAACTGTCATATTCATGTTACTTGACATTTCATCAATGGCAAACCCAAATCAACCAGCATAACCACCTATCCAGAGGAGAAAAGTGGTGCTTATTCTGAGAGCCCTGAGCCATTATAATACCCCTTGTCCAAAACAGGTATAAAGTCTGGTCTCATGACAATGTTCTCTGCGAGGGTGGTGTCTGATGCCTTTCATCTTACCAAGAAACATGAGCCACCAGTGCCCCCTTCTATGTGGCAGATAGAATGGGTGCCAAACTTGCTGACGAGTCGATTAATATAACCCAGAAACACAGGTGGCCCTGAGACCCTCCAGTGATCTGTGTGCAGTTGCTTAGGAAACTTGAGAGAAATACCAAGTGGTGTTTGCCCCTCTGATTACTTATACATACGCATAAATGCGTTGTTGATGCTAAGTCATGCCAAATGTCTGTCCTCCTGCACGCAGGGAGAAAAGGTAAGTCATTCATACTTGGAGGAGCTTGGGAAAATATAAAAAACAGATTTTTAAAAATTTTTCCTATTACTGAAATAACCTTTCCTTTGTGATGGCACCTTTTCAGCCCTAGCTGCCCAGTACGTGCGTGGAACTGCTAGTGTTGACTCTTGTGGATGCAGTCTGTGTGTCGTGTCGGGGCGCCTCTTCTGTGGGTGAAGGCCACAGGATGGGTTTCACTTCACCTGCTCTTTCTGACACCACCTAAATCTCTACTACGGCTAACACCGGGGTGAGAGCATCACTTATCATTTGAAAAGACTTTTTTTCTATATAAATATTCAAAAAAATCCTCTCTAGTATGGCTGAACTTGAATAAGCTGGAAAGGTTCTGCAAATGGAGGGTTAATTCATCCTGAATCACCAGGAGATACAGGAACCCTGGCCTTAAATTCTGTTCAGATGGCACGGGATAATGAGATTAGCACCCTCTGTGGGAAGAACCAAAAAAGAGGTGCTTACACCTTTAAAAATGAGATTCTCTTTTAAATGCTAAGTAGTTTGCTTAGAGGGGTCAGAGCAAGTTTCTTGAAGCTTAAAGATTAATTAATTTGAGAAAGAAAAGATTTCAAGTGTCACAAAACCTTAGTTAAAACTACCAATTCCCCTTATTCTTGCCTTCCCCCTCCCCCTGCCATTCTCTAGACGAAGAGTTACAGGGCCATGAAATAGTGTGAGCTAAACACCTGTTTGTGTAGGAAACATATTGGCTTGCCTACAGAGATACACAACACAGACACACAAGTGCACACAGGCAAAGTAAGAACACAGCTTTCTGTGGCCATCATGTGCTCTCCAGGTCTCGGATTGCAGATTCCCCTTTCCAGTGGTCATTCGTTATGTTTCCATGGACTTAAGATCTTCTGCATATGTGGCCAACTGGTCATATGGTGGCGAGGGGGGTAGCAGCAGCAGAAAATAAAGCACAATTATTTTCTTACTTGTTTCTCATGGCCACATTGAATTAAAAAAAAAAAAAAGAAGAATGAAAGAAAGGGAAAAAAAGCCTTGGGGATAGGAGATAAACTTAGCAGTTTCCAATATCCACATTTCTAGTGGGTAGGGGGGCCTGTGGTTCTGATGTGTTCCAGAGGGCTTTGCTTCTAGAAGCTTTCCCTGTAAGCACACCAGCTCAGCCCTTAATGCACCACGTCAGAGCAGCTTTTGACACTGGATTCCAGTAGCTTTCCTATGAGGAGATTAAATCAATGGGATCCCAGACTTCTTTCAATTGCCACAATTTGGGGATTTCTTTTCTCCTGAAAAGGTAGGTCTTGTGGAGAGGCCTCTTCAGTGGGGGTTAACTTTAGATATGAGATCCATCCCCAAGAGATCCTTGTCCCTGCTAGCCCTGCTAGCCCTGTGATACACTATTTAAAACAGCAGCCCCAGATGATGGTGCTGAGATCAAATCCAGGATCCCCTCCTCAAAGTTCTCAAACACTGCTCTTGGAGAACATTACCAGTCTAAATGGGTGTTAGGTTCATGGTATGTGTCATCAGGTCATGTTTTAATTAGAAACAAAGCAAGAAGCAGTTTCCCAAGCTGGTGTGTTGGGGAGGGGCCTGCGGTTGTCTCTCAAGGCTTAACATCTTAGGGATATTTGCAAAATATTTCTCTTGAAAGGAGCTCTTGGAAGCAGTATTATGAGGCATATTGGTTTCTCCTTAAGTAGGAGAGAAATCTGCTACCAAACCTCAGTTTAAGTAAATCTCCTGGAGATGCCATTCTGCATTTCAAACAGCTGATCTGATCCTCTTTAGTTGGGTGGCTGGTGGCATTTGCATTTTGGGAAATGGTAGTGTAGGTTTTTCCAGCCCTCTTCCTGCTATTTGGATTTCTCGAAAATGCCACTCTGTAGGATCATTCAGAAGGGTGAGCCACCTGAGTCTGAGAGAGACTTCTGGACGTGGACAACATTGGTTCCGTGCTCACCGTTTGCCATCCATGACAGTTTATTTCAATCATACATTTGCTCACATTGTTAGTGAGGGAGAGACCCTCCCATCCAACACACATATGCTCTTCCTCTTCCTCCTCCTTCTCCTCCTTCCCTCCCCGTTCTCCGCTCCCACCAAGTGATACTACTCTTCAACAAACAACCCAGATCTCAACAGTGAACCTGGATCCCTACATGTGAAGGGTGAGAAGGGGAAGTCATTGATCCCAACACAGAAGAAAGTAAAATAACACAGGAAAAGCAAGCATTACACACAAAGGCAATCTGAGAAAGGGCAGCTTTTGTCCTGGATTAACAAATTGATCCTATTTCAGTAAGGCATTCGATCAAACACAGGATTGATCAAATGATCATCTTCCCCCACCACTACCACCCTATCTCACACATATCACTTCTGCATCACATCTGCCCCTAAAGTCTCCTGCTACGAGGCATTACCCAGTAGGCATTGATTGTGAGGCAGGATTTTTCTGACTGTGCCCCATAGTAACTAGGAGTGTGCTGTCACTGCTGAGAACCTCAGCTTGCTGCAATCTTAGCAATGTGCTCCAGAAAGCACAGCTTTCATCGCCAAACATTTGAATTCTGCCTGATTCCCCTCAGTCGGACCATAGAGAGCAGGAACTGAGGGCCTCTCTTTCAGGGAAGAGGAGGGAAAAGGGTACAAATGCTACTAAGTCTGTTGATTAAGAGGCATAGGAGAATTATGAACCAGTGGCATTTGGGGGTGAGATTTTGAATTGATTTGAAAGATGGTTATATTAAGTCCAAAAAAATGTTTCTTGTTAATAGGACAAACTGTCTGGCACTGCCTTTTAAAAGTCATTTGCAATGATCCCTGCTTTCAAGGCTGAGCGATGATGCTCAGTCTACCTTTCACTTGCTTTAAAGTGGTTAGATTGCATTGCGTCCCCTAAAAATAATAGAAAGGGTCTGGCTTTTTTTAGTCCTTAGTCATGTGGAGAAAATCAACCTGATAAGCTCTGTTTGTCTTTCTTAATATTTCAAGTGGAGTCTGACTACTTTGCTCCTGAATTTAGGGTTCTTCCTTCTGGCTACTAGCCACCCTGCTCCTTCTGCCTCCACCCCTCCACCCCCACTCCCCCCACACACTCAGCGGGAAGGAAATTTTAACTGTTGCTTCTCTTTTAATACAGGTAACAATTCATTTAGATTACTCCAGTCTGTAAAAACTGTAAATGCTATTTTATTTTAAACATTTTAGTTTACAAAAAAAAAAAAAATCAATGATTGGTACCTTTTTACACTCTCAGATTCCTGAATATGGACAGATCTTCAAAGGGAGGAAGGAGTTCTCATATGAAATTTAAGATAGACTGTCCTGAAGGTTGTGGGGTGGACTTTTGTTGTTTTATTTCGTTTTTGTTTTTAAGACACAATAAAGCCAAAATGTCAAGTCTCTGGGAGCGATCCCCTTACAGTTTCAGTCAAGGAGAATTATCAGAGCAAAGACAAGGAGACCCTAGCCTGGCGCTCGCGGGCCTGCCCCGGCTGCCCAGGCGTATTTGGTAGCGCACGGGTGAGAGCCACGGGGACGGTCACACCTCGCATTCCCTCGCGGGCTGCTGGTGGCAGGTACACGAGCCATACTCATTGATGATCACCAGGGCTCCCTCAATATGGTTGGGTTTGTAATCAACGTAGTATTCCTGGGCAGACATGGCAGCCATCTGATGCATGGTCTGTTTCTGCTTTTGCTTCCTGCGCTGCGTGACAAAGCACTGTCTGAGCTGCCTGAGGCTGGCAGGGAAACACTTCCACGAGACATAGAGCACCAGGACCACGATGAGGAAGGAGAAAATGAGGGCCATAGTGCCTGTGACTACCTTGTGGATCTGCACAGCGTTCTCGGCGTGTTCGCCGCCAGGGAGTGCCACAGTAGCGGGCTCTGAAGTGCCGTCGAGCTGCCCCTCCCTCCCGTCAGTGAGCGTGGTGGCCGGGCTGGCAGGGGGACCCAGGTCACTGCGGTTGGTGACCGCAGAGAGCAGGTGGTCGCTGGTGGGCTCAGCTCCGTCCTCGCACAGGTGGAAGGCGTACACGGCGTCCAGGACGTCCTCGCCCTGTGCATACTCCGGGCTGGCGCACTGCAAGTTGCCGTCGTAGCGCCCCTGGAAGTTGCTGAGCCATGAGGCCAGGGCGCACACGTTGCGCCCGCAGTCCCACAGGTTCCCCGCCAGGGTGATGCTCGTTAGCGACTTCCAGGAGTTGAGGATCCGGGGCTCGATGTAGGTGAGGCGGTTGGAGTCCAGCTGCAGAGACTGCAGGTGCGGCACGGTCTCGAACACATGGGGCTCCATGTACTCAATCTCGTTGCCCGACAGGTCCATTTTCTCCAGGTTCCAAACCCAGTCCAGCGAGCTAACTACAATGGCCACTTTATTCCTCCTCAGGCAGAGCGAGTGCAGGGAGATGAGGCGCGGGAAGTGGGCGAAGTTCACCTTGACCAAGTCGTTGTGCTCCAGGTGCAGCTCGGTGAGCTTGAACAAGCCGGCGAAAGAGTTGCGCGCCAGACTCTTGAGCTGATTGTATCCGATGTCGAGAAACTTGAGGCTGCGGCAGTCCTGGAAGATGCGCACGGGCACGAATTGGATGGCGTTGGCTCGCATGTGCAGCGTGGTGAGCTTCCGCAGCCCGTGGAAGAGGTCGGGCGCCAGCGCCTGCAGCTTGTTGTACGAGAGGTCCACGCTGCGCAGGTTGGGCATGGGCCGGAAGGTGGTGTTGGCCAGTTGGGTAATCTGGTTGGAACTCAGTGTGAGTTCCTTAACTCGGCGCAGTTTCTGAAAGGCGTCCCCCTGCACGGAGCAGATGTGATTGTGATCCAGATAGAGCCACGTGAGCTGCATTAACCCCGTGAACTGGCCGGCGCGCAGCTCCGAGAGGCTGTTGTAGCGCAGGGACAAGCCCAGCAGGCCGGACAGGTTGTGGGGCGTCTCGGTGAGGTTGAGCGCCTCGCAGTACAGCAGCCGCCCCTCGCACCGGCACAGCTGCGGGCACCCGCTGGGGGCGGCGGGCAGCATCTGAAAGCAGGCCCCCAGCAGACACAAGACCACCCCCGAGGGCCTCCTCAGCATCCAGTATAGACAGAGACCGAGCAGCAGGAAATCCATTAGCGAGAATCTTTCCAGAGAGGCTGGAGAATGTCCATTGGAAGCGCTCGGTCAGAAATCTACATCATATTTTATTCCGAGGGAGAGGAAGCGGGGGAGGGGGAGAAAAGGGCAAAAATCAAATAAATACATTAAAATAAAGAAGGATCCCCCCCTCCCCAAAACCACACGTTCACCTCTAAGCATGCAGAAAGCTGGGCAGCATAGAAAGTTCACAGCCACGGAAAGATCAAAGAGATGGTGATTTGGTCCATGTTAGATGCTGCAGCAAAGAAAAGGGAGGGAAAAAAAAAATCTTCGGGAAAGAATTTAATTAAAAAGTGTCTTACCCACCCTTTTCCAGAGAGTGACAACCTCCATTCAGCTGCTCCCTTTGTGTGCAGGCTAATTATATGCAGGGCGAGAGAAGACCCCTCTGTGTTTCCGAGGCAGCCCCGGTCCGCGGCCAGCGGATCTGGCAGGCGCACAATGTCTCACTTTGCTCCTCGGCTCGGGGCTGCAAGGGCGGCTGGCGAGGCGGGGAGGCGACTTCTAGGACCCGCAAGTTTCCCAACTACGTGCCGGAGCCCGGTCTTCGCCTTCCTGCCGCTGTCCTTTCCCTCTGCAGTTCGAACTGTGACGTGTTGGGGGAAAAAAACTCCAAAGTCGGGGCTTGCGACTCCCCAGGATTTGACAGTCTGGTTAATGTCCGTCATTGGAAAGGACCACTGACCGGCGCTACCTTTTGGTCCTCGGAGACAGCCTGCCATTCGCGCCCGGGGCGGCTGCGGAGAGCGGGCTCGCTCATGCTTTGCGGACCGCGGGCAGCCGGGAGGCGCGGGCGGCGGCGGCGGCGGCGCGGGCGGCGGCGGCGCGGGGCGCGGGGAGAGGCGCCCAGGCTCCTTCCCTCCGCCAGGCGGTGTGCGGCGCGAGCTTGCACAGGCACCTACTGCTCACTGAGTGTCGTAAGCTGCTCACGATTGTGCGTCTTCCCGGAGCACCTCAGACGTGGGCAGATTGAAAAGGGGTGGCATAAAACCAACATTTCACCGAACCATTAAAGTAGTATATGTTCTTTGATGAAACGGAAAACACTTTCAGCCTTTTGCCTATATTTCAAAAAAAAGGTGGGGGGCGGGGGGGGGGATGGAGGTGTGGGGCAGCATCTTCAACACCAAGATATTTCCCAGTGGGAAATTGAACTGTTCTGTTCTCTCCCCCTTCCCTTTTTGGGATAGTCTCCCTCCCACTTTAAAGCTGTCTGCGTGTAAGGGATACGCAGGGATATGTAGAGAAATCAACATTTGGTTCTTGGCTTTAGGACAGCAACTTGAGAGAAGGTAGAGGAGAGCAATGGTTGCGGGGGGGTGGTGGGCGAGACTTGGCTCAGGTTTTCTCCCCAGTAGGCTCTGGAGTTCCGCAGTCGGTCAGCCCTTTTAGGTGGTGAACAGCGGACTGCTTTCCACTGGTTTGACAAAGCCACCCAGGTCCTGGCGCTATGTAACCCGGAGTGGCAGAAACGTAGGTCTGTTTACAGGGAGTTTTCCTGAGATCCCTCTGGGGCTTCCACAGTCTCCAAACATATCTATCTGTGGGGTCTGTGGTGGATTAAAAATGATTCTGCTCTCTGTACGGCACCGCACTGGGAGGGCTGTGCCTGGCAGGCTGCTCATGGTGATTACAGCGCCCTGCAGTACACCCCATTCCAGGAGAATGTGCTGGAGAATGAGCCGAGAAGGGGTAGTTTAAACCCTAACAATGCCTACCCTCCTCCATACATACATCCCTAATTAAACTTTGAGACTCTTACTAAATTTTCTCCTAAGCAGGAAGAGAAGTATTTGCTGGATTATTTTCATTTATAGTCATTAATAGCTGGGGTTCTTGTAATGAACTCTCTCTCTCTCTAGGGTTTGCAGTGCTATTTTGAGGGACCTGTTGGCCATCTGCTTTTTGGTTGGTTTGTTTTTTTAATCTTTAGAGGATGGCAGGGAAACTGCTGGAAGTGAGTGTGGGCAAACCTACCTTTTGGACTTTCGTTCCCAAGGAGGTGACAGCGAGACTCAAACGTGAATCTGCAGCTCCTCTCTTTGCATCCCTATCACATGTGCCTCTCGGGAACTGAGAATGAGTGGGCATTTTATGTAGCAGTGTTCACTTTAATAAGAATGAGTTGGATTACCAAAGCTTCCAGGTTGCATCAACTTTGGGCAAGTAAGTGGGTTGCTCATTAGCAGCCAAACGGAAGGTACTGACCAGTGGAGTCATGGTCACCAAAAACTGCTGGTACTTTTCAGGAAAATCCTATGAACAGGGGCATGAATCACTCCATTCTGTATTTCGAGCTCTGCCCTGATCATTCATCCCTGAGATGCATCACTTCATTGGAAAGAAAACAAACCTGAAATGTCCTAGAAGTCACATACTGTCTTAGGAGCTAGAAAACATCTTAGATATCAAACCCTTAATTTTGCGTATGATGAAACTGAGGCACAGAGACATCAGATTGATTATCCAAGGTCTCACAGTTTGTTACTGGTACAGACAGGTTTTTGGCTGTCCCACACTTAAGTGGGCTTCTTTCTTTGCCATTCTTGATGGCTGTCATCTCCATTCCTCTTGCTTCCTACCTAACTCTGGACTGGCTACCTGCAGGTTTTGTCCTGGCACCTCTATGTGGCTGCGAAACACTTTACAGAAAAATGATTCCACCATCAAGTGTTTTCACCTCTTGCCAAGACAATTATTCCTGACAGCAGGCCGGCTGATTGAGCCATAAACTCTGAAGGGTTGGAGAGGAGGGCAGGCAGGGGTAAACACTGGCCAGCCATTCAGCAAGTACTTTGAGTACAAGCCACCCAATCCCCACGGCTGCTAGGAAGAATATCCTCCCAATGCAGGCAGCTTGGCAAAGTGGTGATGGAGCCTGCCAAATGGGCAAGAAGAGGCCTCACTTGGATGCCACTTGATTTGTAGAGCTGGTACAGAAAGGCAGAAAAGAGTTGAGTTCTGGCAAGAAGGAAAGAGAATAAAATTAAATTAAATGCATTATCATGTGAGTTTTTCTTCTAAGTATGCTACTCAAAACATAGAGGGTGTGTTGAGGCTCTAATTAAGAGATATATATCTTTTCAAATTATTTTGCTGCAGAGTACTTCTGCATGATATCTTTAAACCTTCCCCACCTCTAATGTGGCAAGTTTGCATCTTTTCTACCATTTTAAACCCCTTGGCAGAACTGTATACATTAACAGATTGAAATGAGCTTTATTGAAATTTAGTTATTCTAAGTCATCTAAGTTGCAGAATCCCAATTTATTATGTATTTAAAGCATACCAGCACTGATTAAATCAATGCAAATTAGGTTAAATAAGAACAACATGAATCAAGTGTTTCAGCAAAGTTGAGTAGAGAAATGACAACTTTTGAGTCCCCACAGCAAGCTGATATGGCTGTTTTTCACGAGTTTTAGTTTCGTGCTTCTTAGGATCCAGCACACAATTATTATTTTTTTAAAGAAAAGAAGAGAACTGACCTACAGTTCTGTTTTTCCTTATGTTTGATCTTTCTTTACTTGTGTTGTAAGAACATCTGATTCAGGATATGACGTGGCTGTACATTGTGTAACGTATAATGTGTGTGTACTTGGTTAAGCTCTTCTTTTGGACTAACCACAGGCTTCTATCCACAAATGTTTCTCTTTTAGTGTCAGTTGCTGATGAAAGGTACTTTATAAGCTTTGAGACCTCCATTTCCATTTTTCGTATTTGTGTAGGGAAGGAGCTTGAGTCTGCCTTGCAAAGCCGCCATAGTAGCTGGGCATCAGGGAAACCACCCCAAGTTAGCAGGCCAACATGTGATTGGTGACTGGGGTAGGAAAGGATAAGGGTCTTGAAAACGTGGATTCAGCAAATAGGAAGGGACTCTGAGGTACATGAAGTGTGAATCTGATTGCCAAAACATGATCTGGAACATGAGGGGGTAGAAGAGCGTGCTTGGTGCAGCTGGAGAGGCCAGGCTTAGAACTTGGAGGAGACAGCATGGCTAATTCCTCCTCTTCTAAAACTCACAAACTCACCCCTACCCTCTTGCTTTTTCTTGGTACTTCATGTCGGGGTAGGGGAGGTAGGGGATGGGCACGTATAATTTTTTTTTGATATGTCTTGCCCCTCACATATTATCTCAACTGATGGCCACCTCCAATTGGTTCATTTTAGTCAAAATAGTTTGTGAACCTGCAAGGGGTGCAGGTGAAAAAAGTCGGAAAGGAGCATGCATTCTGGTGCTGGACTTTCCGTTACTTGTCTTGGGGAGTGTTCAAGACGGAAGAAATTCAAGCTGTAATTTAATGTTCTGTCTCCGCTTGCACCAGCATGGACCTTGATCTTTATGCTGCTATCTTTAATTTTTAGTAGCAGTGAACCATGTCTTTTCTTTAGCAGGAAACACTTAGAGGAAGAGGAGGAGGGTGGGAGTCACAATTTCAAAAGGAGAGAATCAACTCTGTTGTTTTTGTGGGCACACAGCATGCAGCCCAGCCAGCATTTATACAGTGCCTCTGAAGATGCCAAGGGTGGGGGTTGAGGGCAGAAGGGTGAGGGCCCTATGGCTTCTCTCAGGAGGTCTACTGAGGAGAATCAAGTTAAAAAGGGAAGCTAAATTTTTCTGAATAAACTTTATCCTTCTCTTAAAACAAGGCAGTAATGTGGATAGCACTGAGGAAGCACCTATCATGTGCAATGCATACTGTGAGCAATGGGAGTAAACGGAAGAAATGCAAAGACTCAGTGCTTTCATCCAGGAACCGGAGGTAGGAAAGTGAGCTAGACGCAGAGGGACTTTGCATATATTGCTCAGTGCTCGAGAGTAAATGTCTCCAGAACATACAAATTAGAGGAGCTGACAAACAGGTCAGAGGGGACCAGGGCTAAAAGCCTTCATTGAAGGAAATAGGCAGGAAAGGCCTTCATTGAAGGAAAGAGTTTGGGAAGTCATTTTAAGGACTCAAGATGTAGGTGCAGTGACAGGAGGGATGGACATTGTGAAGGCGTAAGTACAAGTATGGGAGCTGGAATGCTTCTATTATGATGAATAGATTAATTCCCTTGCACTGAGCGGGAGGGGGAGGAAGTAAACAGAGGCAAATGGAATCTCTATGTTGGGGAGAGGAAGTTGGTAAAGGGCTTCCAATGGTGTATTAAATTTTTTAGTTTGAGATATTCCTCTAGTTTCTAAGGCTCAGCACCTTAGAGTTACCTTTGATTCTTGTAATAAATACCTAGGTTAGTTCATGAGGCCTCTCCTACTCTCCTGGGTACCACTCTGCAAATTCCCTCTGCACTGCCTTATGCTCTGATTGTGTCGTATTATACCAAGCTGCTGACTATACCCTCTCCATCATGGCTTACCTTCATTGTAGCTGTGCGTCAAGGTTGATGTTGAATTCCCTCTGTGACTTCTTAACCTGTCCTTATATAAAGTGATCTCTCACTTTTCTCAGCTCCATTAGCAGCTTTCCTTTCCCAATCATGTTTCTGCTCCTGTTCACTTTACATAAGTGTGACAGTAATTTCTACTTCCATTGTTTTAGAAGTCTATGCACATTAAACATCTTGGAGAGTAGAAGTAAAAAGGTCTCAAGTAGGATTCCTGCTTTGCCATTTTCTATTGGTTGGATCTTACAATACATAGGTCACATCATCATCAGTGAAGCAGGGCTAAGGATAACTATCTTAAAAGAATCTTGGGAAAATTCAGTGGATTATGTATATTATTAGTGCCTTGCGACTAAAAAATGTAAGCCTGGGACAGCAGCCTTGGAGCATGTTACAAACATAGAATCTTGGACCCATCACATAAAATCTTCTTTTAACCATTAACACCAGGTTAAAATTTAAATCTGAGAAACATTCTTTTGACGCATTAACAAAATATAACCTGGAAAAGTAGCATGTGTACCACTGACTCCCTAGTTTTATCATTGAGAAATTGAAGGGCCAGAAATGTCAAGTGATTACGCACGATTGGTGGTAGAATTTGGACAAAACACCTTCTAGCTCTTGTTCTCTCTCCGATTAGATTTCAAACACAGATTGCAAAGTCTATATCTATCACACTACCCAGCACTTAGTAGGACTCTTAATAAATTGGTTTGCAGGAAGTATAGAGCTGTTGTGTGTGCAAGCTTAAGGCATCCTTCAGCTTAGGTTACTCCTCAGTTTTCTTACCGCTGCCAATTTGTATGTATTTCTCATACACATTCAAGTTTTACCTTTTTATTATAGAAAATTAAAAAAAAATCAGAAAAGAAATTTAAAATGAAGATTAAGTCACCTAAAATTCAACCTCCAAGAGAAAAAATATTTTAGAGTTTATCTATTTCACATATATTTATATTTTCTAAAAACCTGATACCATTATACATATTACTTTGTAGCTATTTTTTCACTGTTGATATTTTCCCATATCAAGAATACAAATTGATAGAATCTCTTTAAATGGCTGCAAATCATTCTATTTTATTTATTTCACTCATCCCCTCATGTTAACCAATTAGGTTGTTTCTCTACTTTAACTATTATAAAATGGCAATGATGAACATCTTATACAAATGCTGCCTTCCCATTCCCATTGTCTCACTCCTTCCTTTATAGACAGGCCCCACTGTAGATGGAGGTCGGCCTTTGGGGTCCTCATTGTTTCTCCTGGGAATTTATGAGCATTTCACTCTATCTTATTAAGTGGCATGCCAGCCATATTGTTTTCACGAAGACATTAATATCTGAAAATAGTTTAATGCGGTGTTACTTAAGATGCTCTGTAGGGGTAAGAATGTTTAAATACATTTGTGAAATGCACAGACTTTCCTCTGTTCTTTGATATTCACAGTACACTGTTTATCTCAATTACAAGAAATCTTGTTTTTCGTGTTCTTTTTCATGGTTTCACCCACTTATTTGGGACACCTATTAACACCAAAATAATGTGCCAACACAACTTTGGAAACACTTATTTAATTGAAGTACATTTGACTTTATTTTGGCTTCTCACCATATCAAGAAGTGATTCTAAGGTTTGGACTTTAAGCACCATAGCAATATGCTAGTGCAAGAACCTGCTTCTTCCTCCCTTCCTTCCTTCCTCTTTCCTTCCTTCCTTCCTTTTTCCTTCCTCTTTCCTTCCTTCCTTCCTTCCTCTTTCCTTTTCTTTCCTCTTTTTCTCTCCACATCTACCCAAGCTT
>VMDR010010037.1:0-31863 GCA_007922815.1 Macrotus californicus | reverse complement strand
GATGGAAGAAAGCAACGGTGGTCCATAAAATATTTTTAAAAGACTCAGTGAAGCATTTGATTACTGAACTCTGGCAGAAGTAAGCCAAAGCCATCCAGAAATCTTAAGTTGGAACAAAAATTCTCATCACACCTCTTTGGATATCTGGCCTTTATGGCAAGTTACCCATCTTTTAAGCTTTTAAGTTTATTCAGTAACAACAATGACAGCACACACACACACAGCTCTACAGGCCAGACAAGATGATTGGGTCTAGTACCACAGGGCAAGAAGGATACATGTGCTCTCAAGCATTTGTGGACTGGGAGGTACTCATAGAAGTCTTCCCAGAATAGTCAAAAAGACTGTTGAAGACGTTAGGATAAGAGGTGATGTTCCATTAAATTAGCAGTAAGGAAACCCCAATGATATATAGATGATGATGTCTATTTTGTCTGTGGCAAATTTAGAGACCCAGTATCCTGGTAAGAAAACTTGGAAACTAAATTAGAGAGGGAAAAAAATGAAGGATAAGCCAAATAAAAATCGAAGATGTAATCTTGTCAAAATTAGGATTCTGCTTAATATGAATTTACTTATATAGTAAAAATAAAAATTCATATCCAAAAAATAGACACTGAACAAGAAACTGTCACTGAAATACTATGATCATTATATTAATTGATGAGAGATACTCCCACCTACTGCTTGCTCTGATCTCACACCCATCTAACTTCCAGCTCTTTGCTCCCATCTCTTCGCACTAGCCAGTCCAACCACAGCTGTTTGCACTACTGAGCAGTGTGGTAGAGGGGCAAATAAACCCTGATACAAATACAGGTGACTGGTCCATTCTGCTTCAACAGCTCCACACTCACTAACGTGCTTTAAAGGACACCATGTGTCAGCCCCTCACCACGTGATTTATCTTCATCATGCCTTTGAATCCTCTCATATGGGAGACACTATTGTAATCTTTATCTTAATGGTGAAGAAAGTGAAACAGAGAGGTTTATTAATATGCCTAAGAGCCTACAGTTTAAAGTATGGTGCTTATGTCTTATCCAAATTCTTCCCTGGGATAGAAAATGACATGCATGGGAAGCCACTGTGAAACTGGGCAAGGGAAGGACAGGCTGCCAGATCTGGCCTGGTGGACTGTGGAAGCACAGGAGAGGGCAGACAGGATTGAAGGTCAGATGCATAGGTCCCTTATTTTCCCATCCTGAGGAAAGGCAAGGCATTATGCAAACGTCCAGGTAGGGATGGGGAGCTCTAAAACGCTGCAAAGTCCAGTTGGTGGTGCATTGCCATGCATGCTGTCTGAGGAAGCGGTTCATGTGCCCACGCCCAGCGTTGGACGACGTACAGCAGAGGCACAAGTATAAGAAAGTTGTTCGATGGGTGAGCTGAGTTAGAGCTCCAAGCCCTCCACACAGGAAATCCAGAGGTTTCTATGTGCTCTGGGCAGATGATAAAGAGGCACCAATGGGACGGGAGACGGGACAAAATAAGGACAGTGTGCATGGGCTTGGTGAGCAAAGGCAAACAGCTGGGACCAGGGACGTCAGCTCTGAGTGCCTCCACGATACCCACATGGCAAGTCATGGCCAGCCACATCTCAGCAGCCCTCAGTCTCAAAAGCAAACCAAGCCAGTCACTGCACAGCAAGGACTCGGGACAGTCCAGAGGACGTGGATTGGCTGGACGAACCCATTTGTCCCACTAAGATCAGGTAATACCCATCCCCCACGTGACCAGATGGCACTTTGGAGAGGAAGAAGGGGAGAAGAGGAAATACAAAAGATTGAAATATTCACTGAGAAAAAAATAAGCTATCCAAAAATAGGTTACTTAAATGTGAAGATAATGTGATACAACAAAATTGCCAAGTTCAAGGTTTGCCTTCTCAGTCCTCCCCAAACTCTTCATGAACCCCACTATTAAATGCAGATCAGCTCACCTGTCGGACTTCTGTAGGTACCTCCATTTCCCTGGCTGTTATGCAAGCAGGGTGAACATTTACAGTTTCGATGTACACAAACATTAAAAATATTTTTCAAGTTAGCATTATTGGTATTAAAATACTTTTAAAATAAATTTCCCATTCCTTATATTCATTTTATGCCCTCTAGTCATATACCTCTACATTATCATATCAGTGTTCCCTGCTTTTCGATTTTTCTTTGCTGCTTTTCATTATTTTTAGTTTATATCCTTTCTTAAACTGATGTAACTCAAGTTGTATGTATTTAGCTTCTATAACCTTTCCTTTTACATGAAGACTCATGTTTTCTTTATTCCTTTTGTTCCCTGCTCCACATGTCATTTCTTTATTTTTAATACCTTTCAGGTTTAGAAGTAGCTAAAAAGAAATGCTTTGTTCGCTATTTCTCATTAAAACAGAAGCAGAAATTATCCTTGACATGTCACACATCACTCCCCAGCCTTCTCAGCTATTAAATCAAGTTGTAACTGTAGATAATTTCCACTATCGAATCTCTTCAGAGTTAGATCTGTTGGGCTGCTCCAACCCTCCTGCACAGAGCCTCAACAGACCTTATCTTTTTCCCACTAATTTCTTGCAAATGTTAAGATTTCTCTGTACAAACTAATAGTTTATACAGTAAAATTGAGTGGGGCACATATGGGCAATCTGTACAGTCCTCTCAATCTTGCTTTGAACCTAAGGCTGATCTAAGAAATAAAATCTTAAAAAAACAAACAAACAAAAAACCTCCGTGGGATCATTTGCGGGCTGGAAACTCAAGGGACACTGCGGAACGAAAATTCCAGCCTCCTGGCCATTCCCACTGAACTCTGCCTCACCTTTGTTTTTCCTCCAAAAGGATGAATACTTACATGTGTTATTCGAAAATGAATTCACTAAACCTGTTTCTTATCCTACATCACAAACACTCCTCTGTCCTTATTTCAAAAGTCATTAGGATCCTCTCAAAGTGGCTTTCAAGGGATTAGCCATTAAAATATCTTAGGCAAAGCCCTGACTAGTGTGGCTCAGTGATGTGGTTTAGGCAAAGCCCTGACTGGTGTGGCTCAGTGGTGTGGTTTAGGCAAAGCCCTAACTGGTGTGGCTCAGTGGTGTGGTTTAGGCAAAGCCCTGACTGGTGTGGTGCAGGGCATCGTCCTGCAAAGCGAAAGGTTGGCAGTTCAATTCACAGTCGGGGCACATGCCTAGGTTGTGGGCTGGGTCCCCAGTGGGCAACCAATCAGTATTTCTCTCTGTTTCCCTCCCTTTCTCTCTCTCTAAAAATAAATAAATAAAATCTTAAAAGAGATAAAATATCTTAGCAGAAAACAGAAAATCAGTACCATATATTCATGGGAAGTAAAACATATAAAAGTGTTGCTGATCCAAATGAATCTAATATTTTCACGAGTCTGGAAGTTATTTTTCCTGCAATAGAAGTAAAAATAATGAGGGTAGAGGGCCTACTCTAGACTCCTCCACCGGGCACCTCCTCACAGTGAGATACACTGGGCCTAATTATACTAACTTGCCGGACGAGTGTGGAATTCCCATTAGGCTTGTCTTGGAAACTACTGACAATCTCAAGTATAGAGAAGGGAATACTGAGGGAAAGTTACTCCTACTAATCAGTACCATCTGCTACACAGACAAATAAATAATACAGAGGTCTGTAACTTTCCAAATTGATTAGAACATACATATAACATATTCGTCAATAGTATTCTCACTGACATTTCCTAAATCAAAATCAGTATATGAATCACTGGTGGTGATGGTGTTAGAATTGGTATGCTGAGGCTGCTGGGCTTGTAATGTGGGATATTCTAATTCTATCATCCCCTGTGTCCTTCAGAAACAAGATTCTCAATGTAGAATAAAGCAACACAGATGTAATACACAATAGATAAAATAAGACCCATGTAGTCCCAAATTTGAATTATAAGTATTAGTATTGATTTATATGTATATATAACAAAAAGCCTAGAAACAATGGCAAATCCTATCACAACAAGCTCTGCTAGGCCCTGAATTATGGTCTTAAAATGCCATTTCCCATCACAAGGAGCCCGGATGTCTTGCAGACATTGCTGATCCTGGGTCTATGGCAGGAGATGTATAAGAAGAGCCTAAAATACCTTAACAAACTAGATAACAAGAAAGCTGCCAGAGACTAGCAGGACCGTGTGAAAAGAATTGAGGAGCCAGCTTGAAGGGAATTCTGCTGGCCAGTGATGTGGGGGTGAAGGTTAACAGCTGGGAGAACGTGCAGAATTAGAAGAGAAGAGGACCCAGTCTTTGGGGAATATCAATATTCAATAGCCATGGAGAGCATATTCCAGCAGTAAAGAAGTAGACTACTAAGAGATAAGGAGAAAAGAAAATAGAGAGGATATTGTATCATGGAAACCAATAGAAAACAAGATTTCAAGGGCAGAGTGGTCATGAGCATCAAATATTCTAAGAACTCAAACAAGGTGCGGACTCACACACATGCAGGGGCCTGAGCACTGGGGCACCATCAGCTGGAGCTATGGCGCACGGCTCAACCGAAATACAAGAATGAGACATGTGAACAAAATGCCGCAGGGCTAGACGTGTGATTTGTGTGGCAAGACATCTCTGAAACAAGTAGGATTCAATCTGGTGTGTGTGTGTGTCTTGGTGGGGGTGGGTGGGTATGAAAGACTTACAGAGAAAATTAGGTGAACTATGATAATCTGTTGAAGAAACTAAAAAATAGCAAGGTAATGCATAAAAATAATATTGGTGTTCAAACTCTAGCCTGGATGTTTCAAGTAAGCCAGAAATGTGGAATACTTTGAGGACTCTAGAGATCTTAAACATATTTTTAAATATCTGAGAATAGTAAAATAGACCCAAAAATGTATTCCAAAAAATCTCACACATTTCATGTCATCCAAAAAATGTAGTTCATGAGTGGGAAGGTGAGAAGGCCTGGGTTTGAAAACCAGAGCAACCCCACTCAGGAGAAATGCAGTAAGACACAAGCTCATTGTGGGTGCGTGCTGGGGTCTCTCTAGCCCCGTGTGCCCATGTTGAACACGTCCCTTCAGGAAAACTGCTGTCCTTCTATCCTTATTCTGTCCCCTCTGATCATCGTACCACAAAAGATAGCTAACTGATTGGTCATCCTGCCTCCGCCTGTCTTCGCTCCAGTCCGTTCTGCTAAAAGATGTCTAATTTACCCTCATGAAGCACTGCTGTTCTGCTGTCATTCCTACTGACAGATCTCCAAAGGCTCCCACCACCCACCAAACATTTCAGAGCTTCCTGGAGAGCGGTCCATTCCGAAGCTTCACACTGAGGCTGCCGCTCAACTGAAAACTCCTGTTCTTCCACTGTTGTTTCCTCTATTAGTGCCATTTCCTCCGTTTGCTGAAATCTTAAAGATTATTAAAACCCAGAAGGAAGCTAATCTATTAATAAAGCATTTCCTGTTCATCTCCTCTCTGTGTGATCACTCCCTCTCCTGGATTCTTCTATTATTTGTTCTGCCTTTTTATGGAGTTTACAAGATACAGCTTTATTTTGTGATTTTTTTGGAATAGGGAGTTTATCTCTCCCTAAATTTCATATTCTTTGAAGACAGGGTAAAGATCCTACCTTCATATGTATACCTCATAGTAAGCAGTAAAAAGCCTTGAGTCTGATACCTGCTGGATATAGCTTATAAAGGTGAATAAACAATGTATATATAATAAGAAAAGCTCCATTTTTCATTTCCTAATCAGTAGACATAGAGTACACTTAGAGATCCAAAAGTATCTGACTATCCATGAATATTATCAATTCATCTTAATTTCCAAAACAAAAGTTAAATGTACACCCTAAAAGACAGTTTGGTAACCAGATACCCAGATGAATATAACATCTAGCCAGTAAGCTGCATGAGGCATGGAAACATGCAATATTCACTTTTGATACCCAAGGGAGTGTTGCATTGGACCTGGAAGACAGTAGAGCATTAATAAATGATATTTACTTAGTAAATGCATTAATTCATTCACTCAAATATTTACTAAGCATGACAATATTCCACGGGTTTTTTGGGATGCTTAGGTTATAGCTGTTTAAATGACAGGCAAGGTCCTTGCCTTCATGGGACTGATATTCTCATAGCAGCGAATAAGTAAAACAAAACAAGTAAAAAGTTTCAAGTAATTTCAAGTATTAAAATGTGGTAAGAGGTTGGGTGAATGAAATAGGCAGAATCTAGAGTCTGTTGGGTTTTGAGGACCATAGTTCAGAGTTAGAAATTTATTTTGAGTGCACTGGGAAGCAACAGGAGAATTTTACAGGTATTAAGCAGAACAATTTGGTCCAGTTCATATTTTTTAAAAGTTTACTCTGAATAAAAAAAGATTGTAGCGAGGCAGTAGAAACTGGAGTATTGATAAAAATCCTACTGCAGTAGCCCAGCTGAGATGTGGGCAGCTGACTTGGGTTAGGGTGGAGACAGAAATGGAGATGGCAATAGTCAGGGGTTTGGAGAAGCAGCCTAGTGTGGGAGCCATGCAGCAGGAAATAAATGGAGTGATGAACAAATGTAGAGAGTAAATAATGCTATTTCCTAAAGAGCACAAGTTATTGATTGTCCCGAAAGAGCTTTACTGACCACTCATTCAGTACCCTAACCCAATTCTTATCTTTCCTATTCTTCCTCATTTCATGCAACTTTATCTAAAGGGTGAGGTCAGAATCCAAATTATACGAAGGTAACAAAAATCAGGGCTGCCTTGGGATCACTGGCTGTATTTAGGAAATCTATTTCATGTAATAGGCATGGGGAAACTAAGTCAAACACCATTTCCATCAAGTTAAAAAAAGAAAAATCACCCGATATAATCAAGATTCACCTTTGAAAATGTACCCTTTAGAATGATGATGACAGTGAACTATGATGCCTTTTTGTCATCTTACTCGCTGCTACTCCTTCTCTTTAACTTACCTGACTTCTGGCTTAGTATGATTCACTTATATTAGAAACTACCTAGCAAGGGCACTCAGTTATTGTTTTCTGTGCTGCAGGAAGACTCACCCTAATGGGTACTTCTACAGTAAAGAGAAAACAATAATACAAACCCATCAAACTACAAGTATTTGCCTGGGTGATAAATGCATTCACCTTTAATAAACAGTGAGTCAGAAGGAAGAAAATACTGGTAATTGCAAAGCATTTATTTTGAAGTGTCTTTCATTTCTCCTCAAAAGGACATAACCTAAGAGGGAAATTATTCACAATTATATGCTGTTATTAGAATAAAGTATGTATAAATTTCATTAATAATAGCACCTGCCCTATTGCATGACCCATTTTATTGTTACTGATGAAATATGAAAAGCCACTTGGAAGCAAGTGAAATGGGTCATTATTAACCTTTCAGTTTGTTTGGTCACCTAACCAAGATAGACTTAATACTGCATGACTAAACTTTAAACAGGTTTCTTCCCGACTATACACCCTTGACCTCCCTTTTCTTAGAGCATTTACTTTAGAAAACTTGAAACTATAAATTGTTTCTCTGCCCCTTTCATATATAAACCTTATATAACCCAGGACCATCTTTCTACAGGATATGGAGCTATTTCTTTGAAACGCAACCATCCAGAAAGACAGCATCCCTATCTCCCAGTCTCTCTGAGGGGTGAGTAGGAGCCTAACTTCCATAAGGGCTGGCTACCAAACACAGATGGCTTAATCACACTGACCAACTTCCCCTCTAATCCATCCCAGCATTTAAAGACTCTCCTGACTTTTGTTTCAGCAGACTTGAGTTCAAGTTCTCTCTCTGATTACAATAGTCCCTCTCCCTTATTAAATTGTCTTGAATATAGTCTTCCTTGCCTGTTTTACTGGTTTGGCACAGTTTTTCTTTTATACATCAAAGTGGCAGACAGAATACTTAAGTTGGGTCTCCAGAGGAAATGAAGACATATTAGTGGAGTAAGAGCCCTGGGAATCCATGGAACACAAGGATGAGTCTGTAGATCTAAGACTCCTGAACTATTGAACTATCACGGATAGGGACTTCTCTTTAATGCCTTAGGCTGTACACCTAGAAAAAAAAAAGAAGATACACTGTGAAGGGAAGAAATACTTTTAAGAAAAGCACAGTGCCAGTCACTTAAATAGGGACATATTTCAGTCCCAAGTAGCTTAAGCTGGTTCACAAGAAGGACAATCTGTAAGGAAGAGAAGTAAGGGACAGGGCCTTATCCCTGAAGGGAGAAGAGGCAAATCCTGCTTGTGATGAATGCACAAATTGGCAGAGAATGTAACACAAGTGGAGGTGGAGGGCATCCCCCCAACTTTTACGTGGTAAATGTGAGTGCCAAATAGTAAGAGTGACTATCTCACAATATTGGAGGCACAAACAAAGACCTCCCTCTGGTGACGTGAAAGGCATTGTCAGAGGCAGTCTGAAATCCCAAGGATGATGAGGTAAAGCAGATGAAGACAACTGCTGTTGTGATTGTTTGTGAAAAAGAGCTGTGGACTGGAAGAATCAGGAAAAACTTCACCATGTATGACAACTGGACTCTATCACAGGGAATGAAAGGGAGTTTACTAGGTGGGCACGGTCTGAGAAAGGAAGAGTAACAATGGGTTTTAGGATGAAGTATCAAAAATTAATTTGAGTATTGGAATGGCAGCCAATTTATACACCTAGAAATGTAAGGAGGGATCAGATTGTAAAATATCTTAAGAACCATGACTGAGATAATTAGGCTTTAATTACAAATATATTTCTGACTTTATGAGGAGGGTGAATGTTAAGGGGGAGGAATTAGGGATGAGGAAACATGTTAGGGAACCACTGAAATAATCCACTGAGAAAGGGTAAGAGCTTGAACAAAATAGTGGCAGTAGAGATGTAGAGAAGTTTCTGAATTTAAGGGACCTTTAGGGTTGGAATACGAGGTAGTGAACAAGAAAATAAGGAGTGAACAGAACTAAAGAAGAGATTAAAACTACACACCTGAGAGTTTGTTAATATAAGAGAAGGTATACAGGAGAGAAAGGGGGTTTTCTGAAGAAGATAAAATACCCAGGTTGGAAAATCAGGTCTACAATGCAGAAGAAAATTATGTGCTATAGATACACATGTGAGACAAGAATACTGTTATAGCTGAAAATGTTGGCACTAGCAAGAGCCATAGAGAAAGACAAGGAGTCTAAGATTGGAGCCATGGGGGAAGCCCATACTTCAGGAGCAGACCAAGAAATAAAGCCAGTGAAGAAAGCAGAGAAGGGCCAGTGGGGTATCAAGGGGATTTTACCAGAAATTGAGGTCTAAGTGGAACCAAAGGAAAATGTTCCTAAAATTTTATGATTGGAGCTATCAAATGCCAGAAAGAAGCCAACTAATGTAAGGACTAAAAATTCCTGTTGAATCTGGCAAATAAAAAGAGACATTAGTGTTTAAATTTTAGTGACCTGGTAGGACAGAATCAAGATTGACCCGGATAGAGAAGAGAATGGGAGACAAAGATGAGGAGAGCGTAAGTGGACTGACTTCTCCTTCGGGGACATTAACCACAAAGGGAAAAAGAGACACACTCACTTTGTCTTTTAGAAGTCTTTTCAGCTATTATTTATGATGCCATAAAAAAATTATAACTAGTATACAAGTAAGTGTATCTAATTGATATGTTCTTGCAAAATGGTATATAAATTATTTTCCACTTAATTCATCTAAAGGTCTCAGGAATACTTCTGTCACTTTTGATTGATCTTCAACTTCCATTGCTTCCTAACACATTAGTTTTATATTTTTCCACTCCCAGAGCCTGTCAAGTTGTTAATGATCTATAAAAATCCACTTTCACACCCTAAAGAATATCACCCTTAAATAAATGCCACAGGAAATCCTTTGTTAATGTCAATTTCTTTTAAAATGATTTTAATTAGTTTTGTACAGTGGACATTTTGTAAATCACATTTTCTTGATGGAAACCAGAACAATTAGGATATCACCCATATGGCTATGGTATTTTTAAAAAATGTTAGAACATCTTCTCATTACTTAGAGCAACCAGTGCACGTGGGTCAGTGTTACTGCCTGGTGAACAGAATTCAGAGCAGTGCACACTTACCCACATCCCATCCTTCAGAGACGGCAGATCCCTGTCATGCACAACGGATTATGAAAACTTGCCCTTATCTCCTTCAGTATTCTTCCCATGGATATCATGAGCTCAGGAGGAAAGTCCTTTAGGGTACTTAGGTTAAAATCATTTTTCATTCTCCTTTAACTTAACCTTATCTGGGAAGCACTTTATCTGCCCTTCCATTCTAAATGATAGCTTTGCTGGATAGAGTAATCTTGGATGTAGGTCCTTGCTGTTCATGACTTGGAATACTTCTTTCCAGCCCCTTCTTGCCTGCAAGGTTTCTTTTGAAAAATCAGCTGACAGTCTGATGGGCACTCCTTTGTAGGTAACTGTCTCCTTTTCTCTTATCACTTTCAAGATTCTCTCCTTCTCTTTAATTTTGGCTAATGTAATTATGATGTACCTTGGTGTGTGCTCCCTTGGGTCCAACTTCTTTGGGACTCTCTGAGCTTCCTGGACTTCCTGGAAGTCTATTTCCTTCTCCAGATTGGGGGAGTTCTCCTTCATTATTTTTTCAAAAAAGTTCCCAATTTCTTGCTCTTCATTCTTTATACCTCAAATGAATTACACTAAAAGAATACATTATTTTTGTATCATTGCTGTAAATTTTCCCTCCACTAGACTCAGTTATAAAAGAACAATTCAGCTCCTATTTATTTAAGAACAACTAAGTGTCAGTAGTTAAATACTCAACTCTATTGCAAATGCTGAGATATGGCAGTGACAGACAGAGGTTAATATAAAATGTGTTACCCTCCAAAAAGTACATACTCTGTATATCTAAGAGAGGCAAGGAAGACATACTGTTTTTGTCCCTTTCTGTGGGTTCTTACACTATGATTGATGTTTCTTTTTACTTCATTGGGGGAAGGAAAAGAAGATTGGAAAAGGTACAAAATGACTTGCCATTTAACAAATTAGGAAAGTACTAAAGCATAAATCCTTTCTTTTCCCTCCCCTAGATTTGGTGCTGACAGTGTTACCTAAGTTTCACACCATATGTTGAGGTTTACTTCTCGATGGGTTTCCCAGCTCCCTTTGCCATGGCTTGAAATGATTGCTTTTCTTGGCTGGTTTGAAGGCCTGAAGATGGACTTTTGGATTGTTTTAAAGCATTAAACAGAAAGTAAACAAGTTCCACACCACTCTAACAAAATTTTACGACAAAAAGCATAGGACTGGCACATTATTCTGGCATTTGGGGGTGAATATTTTACAAAGTATTTTCCAGCTGTGAGAGCCAATTACTGCACTTACTCTCAACATCAGCAAAGAAAACCTTGTTTTGCTTAGGACTCCTTATAACTACTGGCTCATTTGAAAAAAAAATTATCTTTAAAAAATTCTAGGTCCACAGGAAGTCAGAAAAATATTGTACAGAGGTCCTGCTTCCCTTCAGCCAGTTTCCCCAGCAGTTATATTTTTACCTAATTATACTACAAAATCAAGTCCAGGACATCGACATCCATACACTGTGTGTTGCATGGCTCTTTGTTATTTCATCATAAGTGTCGATTCATCTACTCACCACAGTCAAGATGAAAAATTATTCCATCACTGTAAAGACCTCATTATGTTCCCCTCTGCAGTCACAACCAGCCCCATCCCCTCCCAACTCCATTCCACCCCCCTGGCAACCATTGATCTCTTCTCTTCCTCTGTGATTTTGTCATTTCAAAACATTATATAAATGGAATCAAACAGTATATAACCTTTTGAAATTGGCTTTTTTTCACTTAGCATAGGACCGTTGAGGTCCTTCCAAGTAGTTCTATGCACCAATAATTTGTTATTTTTATTGCTGCATAGTAGCCAGAATATAGAAGACTGACTAATTTTCATAAGACATGTAAACAGATTTTGTGATCAATTCGTTAATACAAAAATATATACAGCTATATATGGGGGGTGTGTTTGTGTGTGTTCTAAAGATGAGGACATATATTTTGGAAAAATATTTTGAATCTTTATACCATTAGCTTTAAACTCATTTATTTCCTACAACAATGCTGATTCCAACCTATTACCCATATATTCAAAAATACACTGGGTGAAGTTGGTATTTTAAGCAGTTTAAAACAGTGTTGTGGTAACTAGGAAATTAGAATTTAATTACAACGCCACCAGAGATTCCAAATTATCATTAGAAAATGATACAACGAATCCATAAAAGCAAAGCTTCTGAGACTACAAAGATGAAGAACAGAGACTTTACATGTACAGTCTGGGGCTATAGGGATGCAAACACACACCTCAGCTCCCAGTTCCATTACCAAGACAGGCTGAGCTAAGGTTCTGTAGAAAACGTCACTCTGAAAGTTGGCAATAAAGATCATAGGGAACTTGAAATAATGGCTTTTTCAAGGCATTTACTCAAATCCTGACCTTGCTGAAATTGTCAGCAAAGATCAACAGTTTGGTCAAATCTACCAAGAGATATACAGAAAATTAGCCAATCAGCCTACTACACACAAAAATAAACTTGCTGGGCAAGAGTGCAAGAAAACCCACCCAGGTTATAATACAGACTGTTGCACACATTTTATGTTTGTTTGGAGAGATGTGATTGCTTGGTACTTGGAAAGAAGTCTTCCGTGTATTGCTCACTGAAGTGAGCAGATCCAGTGGGGACGACCACCACATGGTGGGCAGACCAAGTTGCTGGTGAGACGCAGGCCATCAGTGGTGCAGATCACACTCAACTCTGATAGCAGACTTTCAATGAAGCCAATGAAAAATGTACTTTGATCAAATCAGGGAATTCCAGTAATCGGTCCCATTTTTAGAGATACATAAAACCATTCTTTTTTAAAGTTCTAAGTAAAAGTTGGGCAAAGTTTGCTTCAAGAACATTGGGATTTTGTTGGATTATGTTGCAGTCCCTGAGCTCACTGGAATGCTCTTACCATGAGGTGCTTCATGTTTCCCCCGAGCACCTGATGCAGTCCATCAAGGTCAACACAAGTAATTGCATGGGGTATAAAAACAGCCCCTAAGAACCACAACCACCCTTAGAGAACACCAACGGAATCATGAGCCATAGAAGCCAATATTGGACAGCAAAGGCAAACCCCTTGCCCTGTAGATGCTGGCAATCCTGGCTGAAAACTGATACACTCAAGAATAGATGGGACGAGAAGAGGTATTTATGTGAATGGATTTCTGAGAATCTTGAGAGAAACTGACCACTTGACTCTTCAGTTTCTTTCTCAATATGTCAATCTCTTCACATCTTACTTGAAGATAATTTCTGCCCCACTTCAAATTTTGGTATTAATGTCAGTTCATGCCATTGGAGAGTGGAAAGGAGTCAAATAAAGTTAACAGGTCTGTCCCCTGTGTTTTATCAAGGGTGTCAACCCTGCTCACAATCTAGGAAAGGATTCTGAGCAGAAACCTGGAGTCATCTGATGGCCCCCACTACGATGGTCACGTAGTAGCAATCCCGGCCAGTGTCCTGGAGGGTCCACCCACAGTGACCTCCCTTTGGGCCTTACATGCCCCCCACCCCACCCACATTTCCTCTCAGCATCTCTCTTTGTATCATACTCTTGGAATGAGCTAATATGAAGCAGCATCAAAGCTAGTTACACCAGGAGGCAGAACTGAGGCCCTTGCCCTCAACTTCCAAAGCAGACCTTGACTACCTCTGAGAACAAAATCTGAGTCACTGCCACTTCCACGTGCAGCGGTGATCTACAGGAAGATCATTCATTCATTTCTCATGAGCCAGATTCAATGTTCAGATCTGAGACAATGATAGTTTGATCAAGTTCTCAGTCTGAGTACCCTATGGTTTCTGGAATGCTTTCTAAGTGAAAAGAAAAAGATTTATATATAACATAACAAGCGATTTTTATTTAAATAGCTGAAATTTATATGGAAATTATTTAAATAATGAATCAATCTGTCATTATGCAGCTAAATGGAGCTGATAATGACAAAAGTCTTGTCTGAGATGAAGAAATATCAGTGTGCATATATAAATATCAAATTAGAAAATTAAAACAGAAATTTCTGGCAGACTTATTTTTGAAAAATTAAAAGAAATGCACATCTAAAATTTACTCATAGCTTCTCAGTAACTAAATCTTTTTAATCTACTATAAAGTGGAATAAATAAAACGAAGGTCATAGATTTCAGTTAAGCCTTTTAGCAAAAGTGCCATGTTTATTTCTGTTTCTTTCTTTTTAATACCATGCTTCACTCTTGTCAACATTAAAGCTGTTGGCTACTTTGACATGGCATTGTGTTCTCTTTTTCTGCTTTCTTTTACTGAAAAGTAACAGAACTTAAACCAGCATTAGACTTTACCAGGTGACAGGACTGAGGAAACCAAATGCTGACCATCTGTTGAGGCAGAACAGCCCGACCCCATCCAAAACTGAAACTGTCTCTCCTCCCAGGATCCAGGGGCAAGTGGGCGGCCAGCACCTGCTGTTGGTTTGGGAGGTTTGCTTAGCAGAGCAGCATCAGCACATGGCTCTGAGGCTACACCATATGCAGCTGCCCAAACCCAAAGGTGCTTTGGGAGAATGATGAAAGGCAGGAATGGCGGAGCAGGAGAGCACACCTAAGTGTTCCCCAGGCAGAAACGAGTATCCATTCCACACGAGGGACCTCACAACTGTGAATGTGAGTGTGTGTGTACATGCATGTGCCTGTCTTACTCTGAACTAGTCATTTAGTCAGCAGAGGCCAAATGACCTAAAAGAAATAAGCCTCTTTAGGAAAGAAATCAGGCTTGACAAAAATAAGCTGAAACAAAAGCAAATGCAATCTACAGCCTGAGCCCTACATCTCTCTCTGTGTTATCCGTGCAGAGCTGTGGCTGGTGCAAGTAGCACCACTTGCTATTGCTAAGAAGTTGTCAGACTAGCAATCCTCCATCAATAGCTATCATTACCTTAGGGTCAAATCACTTATCCAGTCCTTATTCCTTATTTTGAAAATCAGTAGACTCAGAGATAAAAAAAAAAAAAAAATTTCTCCAGAAAATAAAAATATGTAGGGAGTCACAAAAAAATGTAGTCAAAGTTTTTCTAATAAGTTCTTTGGTTGACATCATATGACAATGAACTTACTTTGCAACATTATTATTATTGCATTAGTTACTAAGAAAGGCTAAGAAAGGCATTACAAATTTTTTTAATTAAGTGTTACGTATACATCCTAACTGAGACCTACAAGTAAGACTTATAGGACTTTGTTATACTAACTCCATCAGTAACTGCCAGTTCCCCCAAAGTGTTTTTCAATGTAAAGTTGGTTAAATAGAGAGCTACAGGGAAAATATATAAGAAAATGCTGGTCTTGAATATGTCCTGAAGGCCCCAATAAAAAAGCAGTCTTATTTGCGTTCTCTCACACTCCTCCACACTAAACAAAACTACAGAAGAAGGCACTCACTCCTTCCTGGCTTCCATACTGTTTATATGTCATCCTATTTTCAGCACGAGCCCTATAGCTCCATGTGCAGATTGCACTTCAGCAGCCAGCGACCAGAATCTCCACATAAATCAGCTGAAGAAGCTGAGACAAATGACTTTGACAGGGTTTAAAATACATCTCCAAATAGATCCATTCTTGGAAAGTGTATGACAACAGACTTGGGGAGTAATTCCCAGAGTTGCCATAAATACGGTGGTGCTTTGGCATTCCATAATTATAAGTATGACTTGGCATCCCATAACTCTGCCCCAGCCCAGATGTCTTCTGTTATGCTATCACGACTCAAGAAGTAACACAAGCATAAAGAAAAAGAAAATGTACAGAGATGCAGGAATTTGGACTCATAATAATTCCTCTCCCTCTCCCTTCAAAACTGGATTCATCAGTGGCAAGGAGACATCAACAACGAAGAGCTGGTGAGGAGCAAGTTCAGTGACCCCGAAGTCATACCACGAAGCCACACACTTACAACACACAATGCGAACTGGAAAAGTATGAGCTTCCTCAACATACTTAGGTACCAGGAACCTTCATTAGTGAGTATATATTTGAATGTCCCTCCCTTTGCAGCTATATATCACATTCTTACTTACTTACATTTGCTATTAGAACCATTGAAAGGGAGGGAAAGACTAGACAGAGAGGAGAGAAATAAACAGCAAAGGGAGAGAGAATCATAGACGGCAGAAAGATCACAGAAGGAAATAAAAGCCCTCTCAAAATAATTCATATATTAGTTCATGTGACAGTTGCATTTTTTATTTAAAAAAGAAGCTAAATGAAGATGAGGCAGTAATTAACCCAGCCCTGCCTTCCTTCCAGCTCTGTGATGCAGCGGGCACAGCAAGCACATGCAACGTGTCTTATTAGGTAGTTCTCCTGTCATACGACCTCGCTGTGCATTCCTGAGGTCCACCTGGACACCCATGCAGATAAAACCTGTGCTAGACTGAAAAGCCATGGTGCAAAAGAATTCAGACAAGACCCCTGTTCCTCTGGAATGAAGTGGCCTGGTCAATGAAGAATGAACTGAATGTCATTCTTTTGGTCCAAAGCCTTTGTGCAGAATACAACAGACTGTTGAAGAGTAAAATATAATCAGGTTATTCATGACACAAGAGCCTCTTCACTCTATGAAAGTGCAGCTAACAGGAGTGGAGAGAATAAAGTGCAGCCCCCCACATTCTCTTCTTTTACAGGTAAAAATATGCCCCCCACTGACTGAACCTTTCGTGGGAGACCTCTTCTAGAAACGAAGTCAGCCCATAGTGAGCCCATTGGCACTGATAGTGGATGATGAAATATGATGTGTTATCAGCTCGCCTCAAAGTCATCCATTTGGATCCTCTAATGCTATTTTGAGGCCACTATCAGAAACAAACCTGATTTTTAAGAAAAAGCTTGTGGAGAAAATCTTCCCTCTTTAAGGAAGTTCAATACCTCCTGCCCACAGTCAGGCAGCACGGGGCCAAAGGACTCTCCCCCCAGTGGTGCTGTCATGTTGTCCCTCTGGAATGTGAAAACACATTGAATTGCCTCGGTCAAGTCCTACATATCAAAGGTGTATGCATGGCAAATTTGCTCATAATTTCATTGCATTATATCTTAGATATTTTCTCTAGGACCTAGTCAATGTGACATGGAATTCATTTCAGAAGTGGCCATCTAATAATTTTTAAAGTATGGTCTTTGCAGTTAAGACAGATAACTAGACAGTCCTGGGCCATGGCACTTACTGCCTGAGTGGCATAGCCAGGATATTGCCGTCCCCAGGCCTCTGCTTCCTCAGGTTAATAATGTCTACTGAGCAGGAGAGTGTGAGGGTTGAGGACAATGTGCCAAGCTCACAGTATCACCTGTTAAAGGATAGCTGAAATTATTGTAGGTGATTTTTGTTATATTCAAGAAAGAACACATTCGGTATGTTTTTATATTTTATATAAATCATATAAAATGTATTAAAAATTAATCAACAATAAATGTATTTTTAAATTCATAAAACATTAACCTTAATAAACAATTGTTTGGGAAGACAAATAGGAAGAAATAATCACATACATATATTTACAAATATAAAGATAGAACTGAAGATAATGTGAAGTGGTCATTTCTAGGTGATGAGATTAGAAGTAGTTTTTATTGTCTGCCTCTTATTTATCTACCATGTCCAAATTGTCTACATTTTCAATTTTCAGGCTATTGTCTCCAGCACAGCAGGTAATTGCAGGATTGTAGCTGTTCTTGGGAGGAAGAAACCTTTTAAGTTTTATACCTTTCTTTAGGTTTTATCCCAGCTCCTTGACCAATGAGCAGCTTTAATGCCTCTTTTTCTTTTGTACAATGAGGAAAGGAATAGGAAACTAACCTGCCCACTTTTTCATGCCTACCCACACAAATTGGCTTTTAAGCAATCCAGCTGAATTCAATGAAGCTAATTATTTTACAACAATAATCTCTTCAGATTCAACTAGTACCTTTCTAATCAAATCAGACTTTAAGTTTTGATTTGTTTTCAAAAACATTTTTACTTGTCTACAACATCCATTCAGACAGGCCATGGGTCCCCTGTATAGGAACTCCCTCAGAGGACATGACACAGAGTGCTGCAGATGTAAGGCCTGCTTCAGTGTGGTTGGTGGGGTAATGATATGGGTGCCATAAATTATAGTTTTAATTTGAACATTTCATCTAAAATGTCATATGATGTGCTTGAGTGTGATATCTTTATGTTACAGAATTACATACTTACCATTTTGTAATAAAAGATTTTGTAAAAAGTGGGGGAAGTGTTATTTGTGCCAGACCCTGTATTATCACTCAAATACTCAGGACATGCAGGTCCACTCAAACCTGTCCTTAATGCTCAGCTCTCTTCCAGGAAAACGGGTCTACCCACAGCATGCACTGATTACTGGCCATGGTCTTTAACCAGGACTTGAAGTCACAGCTAGACTCTATTCTAAACCATGTGACATTACAGATGGGTTACAGGTGAGCAAATCACATCTCTGTTTGACCTAATAGTATGTCATCACAATAAAAAGGGATTTAAGCAGACTTAAGAGAAAATATTTTTATCTTCTAAGAGTCAGGCACGATGTATACAGAGCACCACTGAGAGTAAAGCAATGTGCTAGATGTTGTAAACAGTAAAACAAAGACAAACTCATTTTTCAGGAACTTAACCTGTCGTCTTCTTTTCTTTTACTTATTTTCTATGGATTTAAGTAATCTCTTAAGTGGAACAAAGCTACAGCCTGTCACACTAAAAAGCAAAAGATGAGATTTATCATGTAGAGGACATAGAACCTGCTCCATCTTACTGGCTGGTTTCCCACAGCATTAAAATCTCCAAAAGGCAGCAAACATTTAAAAGCAGTTAAAACATAAAGTCTGCAAAGGGTAAGTGATGGCTCTGAGAGAATATAAAGATCACTAACCCAAGACTTAATAGCTATTCACTTATCTAGGAATATTTCTCAGTAAACACTATTGAATTTCCATTTTGTGAAGACACCACGTCTGATCCCAAAGGGAAACAAAAGATGTCCTTGGTCAAATAAGGGTGAGAAATAGAGACCAGAGCTGCTTGAGCACATTAAAGAATGAAAAGTCTCAATTTTACTTAACCACAGAACCCTTCTTTGGCCTCACACTTAACATCTGTGATGGTGAGATTTACGTGTCGCCCTGACTGGGTTACAGTAGCCCGTTATTCAATTACACACAAGCCTGGACTTGCTGTGAACATATTTGATAGACCTTGGTAACATCTATAATTATACAATTATTAAGTACAGGAAATTATCCTCAATAATGTGGGTGGGTTTCATCCAGTTGAAAGGCCTCAAGAACCAAACTCAGGTTTCCCTGAGGAAGAAGACATTCGGCCTCAGGACATAGAATCAGGTCCTGTTCAAGAGTTTTCAGTCAGCCTGTCTGTCCTATGGATTTCAGGCTGGCCAGCCTCCAAGTCACATAAGCCAATTCCTTGAAATAAATAAATAAATTGTGTGTGTGTGTGTGTGTGTGTGTGTGTGTGTGTGTGTGTGTGTGTGTTCTTTCTCTGCTAGAACTCTGACTGGCAAAACATCCAAAGAAACTAACATTTCACTTAACTTTCTTTAACAACACAATAAAGTCCCGTCTTCTACAGAAGTAAAATCTGATTTTCCACAGCATAACTATAATCAGATACCAAGAGCTGTAGGCTGAAACCCATTTAATTTACAGAGATAATAAATACTGTTGCTGTTGAGCATCTTTCCTGCCAGCACCCAACCCACGCCCACACACAAGTTGGAATGGCGCATGTCCTAAAAGTAGCCCGTGGCTGACATCAACCAAACATGGCAATCTCCTTCCTTTTGTCTCCATGACTTGTTCAGGTGTGATGGTAACATGGTAACATGGGTCGAAGTCAACTGAGGCAAAGATATCCCCCCGGCTGCACTGATTGGCTCTGCTTTATTAAATGATAAAATGAAGATGAAGATCCCTTCTCTATTGGAAGAGGACAGCTGGTTGCCAACATCAGGACTCAAACTGCTGCATATTTGTGACCATGAGGGAAGCTGGCATGAGGACAAAGCCAAAACACCTGAGAGGCAAAGTGGGAAGAGATGCAGAGTGACACACATGTAGTCCAGTCAAAGCACACGTGAGACCTGAACAACCCGTGGGCTTTAGCTACTTGAGCCAATACACCCACTCCACAGTTTAAGGCAATCTGAGTTGAGCTTCTTCTGGTGCTTCAGTATGGGTCTGTTGAATTGCACTGGCATGTAACAGCATCCTAACTAATAAAATGGAACATAGGAGATGTAGAGCCGGGAACATAAGAATACAGAAAGCCCTGCTGCGGCACATGCACTGGGCAGGGCAGCAGAAGAGGGGAAACAAGAAGTTCACTAAATGACAGCTCAACGTAAGCTTCAAGCTATTCAACTGTACTAAGCACATGTAAGACTATGAGTGTGCGGATGAACCTCAAACACCAGGCCTCCTTAAACATCTTTGGAAATTTGATGAAATTATTATCACCTTTCTCAAAAAAATGCTGATATGCATAAAATCTAGCTTTCAGTTTCCGGAGCTTCATGTAGTTTTAAAATATAGGCACCGAGGTCTGTGGATCAAAGTTAAGAAGCCCTGCCCTACACAGTGGCAGGAAAACTGTCCACGTTGATGATTTTGATAAGCAGATATAAGAGAATAAAGCTAAAAACATGATTTGGCTGAACACAAGTTATATACAAATTACGGTTATTTGTGACACCATTTACTTGGAGTGCTGTGGTAAGTTTCACTTATGTCAGGAAACTCTGCCCATGAGTACTCACTGTCTCATGGCACACAGGGCATGGGCATCTTGTCACTTGAAGAAGGTAAGGGAAAATATTTTATCAGCCAATTCACAGGCAGTTAAGAGGTTAAAAAGTGAGATCAGAGAACCAGCTTGGAGGTGGAGGGCAAGTGGAACTTGACTGTCACTTTTTCATAGAATTATAAACATAAAAACCAGATTGAAGGGGCCAAAGGAGAAGTTTTTAGAGAGAAATGAAGAAATGGCAATGCTGACTCCTACCAGACAAGGCAGACCAAGAGAGGAAGAAGACGCCTGGCATTAACTGTCATTGGCGGACGCATTCTTCGACACAGGCTCGGATACAAGCATGTGAACGGAAGAAATAAGACATTGTTACAATTTTCCATTTTACTAATAACAAAAACTTCTGCCATTTTTATCAACAATAAATAAAAATATTTTTCCTACCAGTTAAAGGAGTTTAAAACCCAAGTTGACAGCCCATCATTGTAGTCAGCAAAATTGTTGGTGTAAGGAAGAGAAGACAAATATTTGTGTAAGGCAAATCAGGTGCTGGTATCATTCATTAAAATTAAGAACAAATGCCCAGTAGATTCTATTAGAAGTAACTTCTGGAGGCAACAGTGTTCCCAACTATAAGGAAACAGCCTTGGTCTGACGACATGTGCAGATACCACAAAAATACCTCCATTTGACTTTTCCAGGTTCTAAGTTCTGCTAAATATGGAAGTAATACATTGATCAATCCATTTGCTCAAACATTCGATTTTACTGGAGTCACAAAGGACAAGCAAAAGGCAATTTATTCTGTTATATTTTAATATAGGAAGCCTTTTTAAAGTGGGTGGGGTACCTGCATATATGTGACAAGCTTCTCCAATGAGTTGTATAAAAATGAGAATCTCAGCCCCCGAATTACTCACAAACAAAAACAGAATGCACTCTGACATGCATGCTCAGATTCTTAAACAGGACTTTAATACATTTAGGGACAAAGGCATTTTACAAGGCGAAGGATAATGTCTAAAATATGAAAGAAGTCAAGTATGAAATATTATCCAGTGTTTAATAGTTTTTGTTACATTTTCATTTGTAAGACTGCATCCTCTGCAAAATAAATAAATAAATAAATAAAGGCACAATGTGCAAGCTAGAAAATAGTGCAAATTCAAAAATCACAATCTTTCACAGCTTCTTGGAGATAAATTTTGTCCCTTGAAATAACCTGGGAAAGCTGTAGGAGAAGAGCCAGGACTGGTTTAAGTCCAGGTTTCTGCAAGTGGCCCTTGTGAGAAAAGAAAATGTGTCACAGAGTGAAGTGCAGGAGAGCACGGCTCTGGTCCCCTTTCCACTGCCACTGAGCTTTGCAGTGCTGGGAACGACACATGCCCTTTCTGTGCTGCGGTTTCTTCACGTGTTTGACAAAACACTGGACTGCCTGACTTCTAAGGTGCTAGCCGCTCTACCTTCCTGAAAATCTACACCAGGATCTTAAGAATGACGGAGATGTTTGCAAGTTTCAGTCACGTAGATACAGGCACAAGACACAGTCACAACACAGTGTTCTTACAATCTGAGGATTGATGTACAACCAGCACTGTTTGGAACACAGGCAGAGAACCGTTCTCTGTACCTCTCTCCTCGTCTCTAAGACATGCCATTGTCTAAGCACAGGATCCCAGCCACACCTTCAAAGTTTCTCATTGTCTAGTACAATCCCTGTGGCATGATCTATGGTGGCAGTATATTTTTACAAGAATTGTGGAAAACAACTTATGACGTGCAATCATTTTATACACATAAAAGAATTTATCAGTGATAAAATAATACCTCACAATCTTACTCATAGAAGAACTATAATATATGTAGAGGCAGAGCTTAGTCACCTTCCATCCCAAGAGTGGTTAGACTTAGTGACCCAGCTCCCAAAACCAGACAGAGTAGGAAAAGGGACATAGTGACTGCCCGTGGAGAAACTGGGCAGGAACCCCAGTGACCAGATGATGACAATTAGCATCACCAGTGACAGCATGTGTTAGTGTGCACCTCTGATGATATGACGTGATAAGAAGGCACTTCACCTCTGTGGTATTCTTTCTGAAAACTTAGAGCCCCAGTTAATCATGTGAGAAACAACAGACAAACCCATTCCATAGGACCTCTGGCCAATACGCCTCAAGACGGTCAAGGCCATGAAAAACAAGAGAGACGGAAAAACTGTAACACATCAAAGGGGGCAACATGACACCTAAAGGCAGTGTGGCTGCCTGGACTGGATCCTGGAAGAGAATGAGGACGCTAATGGAATGGCTGGTGGAATCCAGATAAATTCTGGGGTTAACAGTAAAAAAATAATAATCATTGTTATTCAAATAAAAGAAAACCTCACGCAGTACGTGCAGAGCTCTTTTGCCTCAGACAGCCACATAATTTATCTTTCTTAAATCTTTGCCATAATCCTGTGAGAAAGGCACTAGCATTTTCATTCAGCAGATGAGGAAAGTGAAGTTCATTTCAGTCTAAAAGACGCATTAATAAAAGACAGCTAACAGGTACCAGGGTTGGAAGGTAGTTTCATACTGCCACAGTTATCACTGGAGGTTCCATTGATATCTCTTACAGTCATCAGTTCCCGTGCATGGCCTGCATGCAGCCCCGCTTTGTACCATCAGCATCGGACTGCAGCCAGCACAGTTCCAGAATGTTGGGCTCAGAAGACATCCTGAAAGACTGATAACCCATCACTTACCATGTCTCCTCCTTAACAGAAAGCCATTGCCAAGTTCATACCCCTTACCCAAATGACACTCAGAAAAGGCACGTCCTAAGTCCTCCGATCTCTACACTTTCCCCCTTTTTCCTAGCCATACCTACCTCATTAACACCTTCCTCAAAGTTTATTAATGTGTTAAGTGCTGCAGAAAAAAAATCCCTTCATCAGAAAAGACAATTCACAGTAGCTACTAATGAAATACATAATGAAACTAGAAGCCAAATTTTATTTTACCATTTAAGTTAGAAAAATAAGGTTAGAAAAATACATTTTTTAGATACGAGTAATAATGACATAATTTAAATATAAGAAGTTGCTTCTAGGCTGTATTTTTCTTTATCAGTGGACGCAGACTACAGACTGCTTTAAAATACTCCTTACTATAAGGTTTTGTTTGTTTTTTTTCATCTTTAAATGATCTCCAGAATTCTATTCTTTATTTCTGAATCACAGTCAAGTTACAGTGATTCTGGGCCTGGTTATTTAACTTTACAGTGAGGAATGTATTGTCCTGAATAAAATAAGGCCTCAAAGCTACAAAATGATTGATATTTTCTAATTCTAACACCCTTCTTATAAGCAGAGAGAGCTGTAAAAGTTATACAGAAAGTCCCACACAGTCGCTATTTTAACTACTCCAACTGTCCTTCTGTCTGCAGATATGGAAAACCTAAGGTTATCTCACACATTCTTTTTAGGATGTGAAATACAAAGAACAGTAGACAAATATTTACAAATATTAAGATCTGTTTTCTTGGACCACCTCATGCTCATGTGAAGTCATGCAGCAAACATCCATGTCTCAGTGCCATGTGCTAGCTACTCATTGCCCTGAGAAGCACGAGCCTTGTTCTTGAGAATCTGCCATTTAAGATACAAAACTGACATCAACTATCAGAGAAGGCAACCCAGTGCTAAGGTAACACCGAACAGGTGAGTATACACGTTCAAGAAGACCAAGTAAAGTCTCAGTAAACTGGCCCTCAACTAGTCATAAGCATCACAGGTTTTTCAAGGCTGGAAACTACATTTGAAATAGGCAGGTGAAACTATGGCCAGAGACTCAGAAACACACTGGGTTCTTAGTCCTGAGAGAGGTGCCCAGGTGACGGTGTGAGCTGTGCCAGAGTGCAGATCTGAATCCTGATAGAAACATATGATACTCAAGATGGGCCAAGTTTTATTTTTTAATATCTCAGCTTCCAGTTGGCAAGAGAAAAATCCTGCGCCAGCTGCTGAGGAAATAAAGTGCCTGGAGCTGGCAGGCACTGGTGCTTGGAAAGCTGACAGGTTTGGATGCACAATGGAGACCAAGGTGCTCGTGCCTAAAAGGCAGAGGGACAGGAGGAGAGCATGACCACAGAACTGTCCCAGCCTGGGATGCAGCCAGGCAGCACTGTGCTAGGGACCCTTCTGGTACATAATTAATTAGAAAGGAAGAGGAGCTACTGAGAGTCAGCTCCAACCATCCTGGATAAAGCAAATTCAGGGGTTGTACTCCCCAGGAAGTGGGTCCCTGGACTACATTCCTCAACATCTGGTAGAACAATGGTGGGCATCTAGGAAATGAAAAGCACATCACTTTCTTTGAACTCTGCTTGCCACATGAGCATAGATGAACTCAGGTAGCATCTGAAACATAGCAAGCAGACTCCAAGGTTATGACTGAAGTCAGACAGACATCAAAGTGGGGAAGAAGGGCAAAAGGAAGTCTTAGCTCCGGCTGCCATAACAAATACCAAAGATTGGGTTGGTTAAACAACAAAATTTATTTTCTCACAGGTCTGGAAAAGGGAAGTTCAAGATCAGGGGCCAGCACAGCTAGATTCTGGCATGAGCCCTCTTCCTGGCTTGCAAACATCTATCTACCTTATCGCTTCTTCCTCACAGGACAGAGAGAACTAGGTGTCTGCTGTCTCTTCTCCTAAGGGCACGGATCCCATCACAAGGGTCCTCCTTTGTGACCTCCTCCAACCCTAATTCACTCCCAAAGGCCCATCTCCAAATAACCATCACATTGCAGAGGCGGGGTTGGGGGGAGTAGGGCTACAAAATAAGGATTTTGGGGGGAACAAACATTCAGGCCATAACAAGGAGAAATATAAGAAAAATGGGAGAGATCTTGGCTCTGGCAGGACAAGGAGAACAAGGAGAAGTCAGGTGGGACAGAGAGATGCTTGTAGGTTGAGGTGTAAGTGGATTCAGAAAACAAGGAGACCCGGGTAGAGAGCGGCCTTCCTTCTGCCTGTCAGCCCTGTCTCATCCCCTCTGCTTCCTACACACGGCGTTTCTTTCGCCACGCTCCCCTGAGCTTTGTTGTCAAAATAGAGATGAGGACATACAAATTTTCCAGAATAATTATTTTGACAGTGCATAAAAATTATGAACATAAAGCTAATGACCCTACCTGGAAGTTAAGCCAAGGAGTAAGTGAGTGAGTGATTGATTGATTCTGATGAAAGAATTAGACATCTCAATGACTAATTTTTAAAAAACATCCCCAAATAAAAATACACACAGAGCAGCCTATCTATGTTCTTACCTCCTTCATGACCCTGTCCTTAGCTCCTCCCCTCCTGCGGTCAGGCAGCGCATATGTCACAGGACTCTGTAACAGGACATTGCTCATCAATTCCATAGTCACAAACAGGTCAGGAGTCAAGCTTTTTAAAAAGAATGATCCTCTTCAAAAATGAAACTAGAAGACTGGGAAGAGCTAGGAAGCATCCCTTCTCACTAAATCCTGTCCTAGATATGCCAGCATTTGTATGGTCCACTAAAGGAAGTAAAAATGAGCAAATAAAACAGTGAGCACATGTTTCTAAAAAGAGGTGAGGCATTTAAGAAATGCAATATAAGAATAAAAATTACTCTCTGAAAGACGAATAAAAATTATTCCAGGATCTTTCCACACACTTACAAAGTCAGTGGAGCTCAGAGCACCCACTCACTCCAAGAGCTGCCCTGTCTCCTGAACACACAGTAGAGGACTAAGGTAAGGAGCCAGCGAATTCAACTGATAGAAAACACAGATGCACAGATGCTTGTGGCTAGAAAGGACCTTTGAAGTAAGTAATTTAATCACAGAAGATCATACTGCTCCCAATCATGCAGAGATGGGGGCCCTTTAAGAGAGAGCAGACATGAAGGGCCCCTTGGGTTCCAAAGGACTTTGAACTGCAGAAGCCCCGCTGGTACAACTGACTCACTCATACAACAGATGTTTACTGAGTGCTCGCTGCATACCTGGCATTGCTCTGCTTGCTGGGGACATAGCAGTGAACAAAGGGACAGAGGCTTGGCCCCTAACAGGGTACATTTCAGAGGGCCACACGCCCTGAATGAGTAATTGCACAATGTGCTGGTTTAGCAGAGAGCTTGGAGGGAAAACACCCTGAAGACAGAGAGACCTAAGTCCTTCTCATTGTCCTGCAGCTGTTCACCTAATATTTATTCATTCCCTCGTGTTGTACAAACATTTATTAAGCACTCATGGCGGGCAGACAGGAGGCTGAAGAACAGGCTCAGTAGGAGGATAAAAGATGGATAAGACACGGGGTTCCTCTGCCCCAGGAGCAGATGCCCTGGTGGCGAAGACCACAAAGCATTGACCAGTAAGACAATAAGCATAGGAAATGAGAGCAGGGACATGGGAGAAACCTTCTGCCTGGGGTGTAAGATGAAGACCCTGTAAGAATCAGAACAAGGACATTTCAGGTCAAGAGAGTTTCATGCACAACACCACAGAGATATGGGGACTTATGGGGTGGGGGACCCTGGGGCCAAGGCAGGTACAGCGGAAAGAGAACAAGCACCAGAGCCTGACAGACGAGGACCTGAATCCCAGCTCTGCTCCCCTTTCCTGCAGTGTGAGCTTGGAGCAGCTGCTGGACCATTCTGACCCTCAAGTTCCTCTCTGGAAAATGGTGCTTGTGATGATCCCCTTGTTGTATTATTGAAACAATTTCCAATACGCATACGACAGTAAAATCATCACACCAAGCTCCCAACAAACACTACGTGCCAGTAATTAGAAGTGGTGGGCAATGGGCCTGGCAGGCAAGTCGGGGTCAGACTGCTAAAAGGGCTGTGTAAACCGGATGTCGTACCCTCCCAGGGAAACCCAATTTGAAATCGTTAGTCCCTACCTTCCACCTTGTGCCCTGTCTGGGGAATACTAAGTGTAGGTGCCAGCTAAGTGTTTTACATACATAAGTGATCTCATTTCACAGCCAGAGAACCGTGGGGAGGACATACTACCATGATCTTCATTTTACACAAAATGAAGCTGAGTGAAGTTCAGTGTTACACCCAAAGGGACATGGTCATCAAGTAGCAATTTTATCCTGCCTGTTTGCCCACCGGTGTCCTCTACCATCTCACTCAGTTCTTGTCTTAGCCCCTGCCTTGCTCATTAGTCTTCATTCACCCCCGCCAACCCAGTTGTGCAGAATGACCTGCTCGCTGCTCCAGCCTTGAAGCCATTCTGAGTAGTTAGCTGCCCTGCCCACCTCTCCCCTTGGGCTGGGGCTACCTGAGGATCACTACCCTCCACTACTGGCAGCTCCAGCCAGGACTGGTACTCTGCTGCCCCCTCCTGGCGAGGGCCAGAACCCCAACGGCTCCCCAGGGCCTCAGCTCAGGCCTGACGTTCCACTTCCTCAGTATCTTAAGACATGAACAAACTATATTGGTTTGCTATGGATTATCCTGATAATTTCCTTAGTTTCAATTTCACTAGTGTGTTATACACACACACACACACACACACACACACACACACACAAATCTCTGTTTCTTAAGTTTTTCGTTTGCTTCTAGTTACAGGTTACACTCAGGAGAGCTTTTCAAGAGTTTACCTCATTAAACATTTTTATTAGCTGAAGTCTTCACGTTGAGGGAGAAAGGAGAGGAAAGACCCAGAGTCCTTTAGAAGCCACTGAAAATGTTTCCACTTACACAAGAAATCTCCAGAGGCCTACCATGACTGCACACTCTAGGCCAGGCTGATTTATTGAATTATATATTCTGAATTTAGTCACTTTTAATAAATAGTCTTGTACCAATGGGAAGCATGTGCTCTCTCTCTCTCTCCCCCCATATATATATAAATAAATAATACACTTGGATGAACAGACACCAGCATAACTCCTTGGACTGAAAAGTTGTCACAACTAAAGATGACCTTGTACACCTGTTAGAGTCTCAAATAGACAGCTGTCACTTCCCAAAGTAAAGCAGTCTCTAACTACCTGTCTCTTCAAGGCAGTATAAGTCAGTCGGGCCAAGATAAAAAGTGTAATGGAGGGTAAAAGGCAAGCAAAGGCCCTATCAAACAGTCCATAAGGACTTTCAGTGGAAGAAATCATGCAAATAGCGCATGGTAGGTAACAGTAAAGGTGTGAAGACAATTACAGATTTGCTATCCCCGACTCTTCTTCCAGTTTGTAATATTCGTCCAGTCCTGTCTGTAACGCTGACACACACGAAAGAAAGCGCACTTCCAGCGCGGACCGCTGCCACGGACTCAGGGAGAGAACAGGTGATAGCACATCACGTCCATCACCTTTTTAGCAGACCATTCCCATCAGCGCATTATTACTCAAGTTCAGCCATTTTTTATTTTATAAGAAATATTTTTGTGCCTGGTTAATTTTTCAGCCAATCACCCTGAAGCATGACTTAAGAAGTAATTAAGTAATGACAAAGCATCAGTTAATAGGGATGAAGTCGCCATCCTGGCACTAATGCCCGCAACTCTCTGAACACTGCCCCCCAAACACTTCAGGCAAAAGCAGTCATCTGGCAAAGACAACAGCTGGAAACATTTACCAGGAAGTAAATTAGATAGATTAAAATTGAGGTTCTTGCAAAATAATATGAAATTTGGGTTCAACAACAGAGAAAAATAAAATTTATTCAACTCTCTGCTTGATGAGGAAGCTCTACTCCTTATCTCTCTTTCTGTTTCTGTTTTGTGACTTTGTCAGTTACAATGGCAGTAAGTTCTTATCACAGCCTTTCATCAGGTAGTCTTAAAATGCATAACAGGTGTACATATGTGCCCACTTCCCCTTTCTGCACAAAGACACACCTTGCAATGTGATTTCTTTTTTGTTTGCATTTTGATCTATATATCTGCACTTAAATCATTTTCATAAAGTAGAATGTTATTTAAACATACGTAAAGAAGCTTATTCAGTAACCACTTATAAGTACCATTCTTTCATGTGAAAATCCGCCAACAAGATGTTTTGAGCACATGCTCCCCCTGTTATACATCGATATATCTACAAATGCCATACATGTGCTGCTGAATCCATACATGCTGTGCTTGTGTAAACATCCAAAAACGAAAATTAAAAGCAAAAATTAGGAAAAAAAGGTTCTCTAATACTTTCTGGCAGCATCCCACTATGTTATACTCACCCTGTGAGTGCATATCCTGTGCTAAAGACCTCTGCTTTAGTCAAAATATGAGTAGCATTGAAGTGCATTCAAAACAAAAAAGAATAATGGCATTTTTTCAAGAGCCTGCTTATTTAAACAGTCTCAACTTAAGGCCTGTAACTAGTTCATCCAAAATGTATGCATGACATATAGAAAAACTGCTCAATGTGTAGATAATATATTAGTAACAGAAAAACTAAACACCAATAGAGACAAATCTTTTATCAATGGTTTATTTAGCATATTATTTTATAATTAATAGTTTCTTCAAATGCAATAGAAGAATGATTAACTTGAAACCTATTTAATTATTATACATAAAATACTCTTTAGTAAACAGTGTGGAAATTTAACTTAAACATACTTGTAAGTCTTCTCCATTTTCAAAAACATGTTGATGGATGAAACTAGCTAACATGCTACAAAGGTAAGAGCTATAACTGTTACAGTTTCAACAGATACAGAAAAAGGATGAGTAAGCAGGCATTTAAAGGTTGTGGCCACCTTAAAAACTAGTATCAGGTTGACATTTTCAAAGTATAAGGAGATGCAAGGTAGTTCCTTGAATAAATGAAGTCTCAATATCATTTTAACTAGAAATTGTCATGCAACTGAAGAGGAGCAGAATTTTAGCTTGATCGATCGAGGCCGGGGCTGGGCAAACCACAGCCAAGGGCTGCTTGTTTTTGTATAGTCTGCAAACTAAGGACAGTTTTTACAGTGTTAAATGTGTTTTTTAAAATACAAAGAAGAATAAATAGAAAAAAAGAAAAATATAATACTTTCTGATGTAAAAATTATATGAAGTTCAAATTTCACTGTCATAAAGTTTTATTGGAACACAACCATGTGCATTTGTTTCTGGGTCATCTACGGCTGTTTGCACTGGGCCATCGCAGACAGCACGCGGCCCACAGCATCTCAAATGTCAACTGTCTGTCACTTCATGGGTTCTTTACCAGGCCTAGGTAACAGATGTCAGTCTCCTCAATCCCACGCTTCCCCTTTCTGTGGGAGGGTCTTTCTTTCTTTCTTTCCTTCTTTCTTCTTCCTTCCTTCCTTCTTTTTCTTTTCTTCTCTCTCTCTCTGTTTTTCTTTCTTTTTTCTTTTCTGTCTCTCTCTCTCCCCGTCCCTCTCCCCTCTCCTTCTCCCTCTCTTTTTTTCAGCAAACATAGTAAGTGCTCTCTTACCCATCCTCCTGGTTTATGGGTAACTGGCAAGTTCTGAGTCCCACAGCTTCAGACCAGGACACAGCTGCTTCCTACAGCCACCTTTTGCTCTCCTGATGGTTCATTCTTTCACTTTTGGTCAATATAGATACAGTCTTTTTTGACATGTTATCTTTGGTCTGACATTAACTTATTCCCCCATCCTTATCTGCCATGAAAATGTTCATGCTTTGCAAACTTTGCAAAATAAAATACATTAGCCTGCATTTTTCTGCCAGTTTTTGCTTTTTCTTAGAATGTAATTTTCACCTGGTATGCCCGTCATCAAAGCTCTACCTGTTAGAATTCTACCAAATTTCAAGGTCCACGCCCCCTCCCAAATGGAATTATCACAATGTCATAAAGTGGTTCTACTATGGCTGTCTCACATTAATATTTACTTATTCATCCCATATTAAAATTATCATTGACACATAAACTGTACATTTGGAGGCCGAGTGGTGTTACATATATCACACTGATTCACTCCCAAGCACACACACACGCTGAGTTCATAGTTATTCAAAAAGTCTGACCTGTAAC